>VYZT01028653.1:0-250520 GCA_013400735.1 Pomatostomus ruficeps | reverse complement strand
TTTCTGCCGGTTGCAGCCGCCATAGCGCACATGGCTGGACCCGCGCCACAGCGCCCCCTGCAGCCCAGGGGAGTCACTGCACCATCCCTGCACACCGGGAGCACCAGCGCCCCTGCCGGCTGTGACTGTGACTGCACCAAAGGAGAACTGCCAACAGAGCGGGAAGAGACTGTCCGTGGGTTTATCTGTTCTTATTTGTTGTAATTACCATTGTTGTTGTTTTATCTGTCCCATCATACATGTAAATATATTAGTAAAGGACTGATATTCCTCTTTTCTCATACCATTGCCTGAAAACCCCTTGATTTCAAAATTATACTAATTCGGAGGGAAGGCAGTTACATCTCCTACTCCAAGAGAAACTGTTCTGTCTTCCTCAACCAGTATCTGTCTTAAAAACCAAAACAGCTGACTGTAAAATGAACAATATTGACAAAAGCATGGATGAGAAATTCAAAGGATTGTTTCGTCTATCACTGTCTCTGAAGCAGAATCAAACACCTTAATTACCATTGTACCACTGGACACTTATCTAATATGATGGTGGAGTTTGTTCCATTCCCATTTCACAGAGAGTCATTGACTGCCTTTGTGGGAGACTTTTAGGAATCAGTAATTATATAAATCACATTATTCTTCTCAATTTCTATCTCCTTTCTAGGTCCACCAACCCTAGATTCACCAAGGTCAGTTCTTTGAGCGATTTCTGATAGCTCATGTTTCCTCAGTTTGATTGGCTCTGTTGCTTTTTGCAAGGTTCACCTGCTGGGGAGGATTACTTTGCCTGTCACAACAGGATAAACACTTCTTTTACACATATTGCTTATACTTGATTTGTGATCTGCTCCAAAACCATTTCTCCGTAGTTGTAACTTATCCAGTAGTTGCTTTCTAATATCTGCGCAGTTGCTTGTTTAGATGTTGTAGTTGTTTTACTTATTAAGTATAAGTTTAGTTGATGGTAACTAGGAGAAACTAAAAAGGCTCGATTTTCTGACCTGACATTAAGGGAATTCTAAAAATTTTCAGTAAGATTCTTGAATTTCAACTTTTGCTTTTATTTCACTTGATTTTTGTATTTTATCACTGTTGTTGAAATAAATTTTCAGTACAGTAGAGCTATACGACACATAGCATGAAATCACTCAGTCTGCATTTGAAATGGTTAAAACTTATGTATTTTTTTCAGGGTCCTGTAACTATAATATTACCAGTCCCTTTTTACTGAATTTTTTAGTGGAAGAATTGGAAGAACATTTATTTTTGCTGGTAATTTCTATAAATTATTTCGTTAGTTAGTTTATTTTGTCATCAGCTCAGGCATAAACTATTGGTTTTGATTATGTCCCATGTCATGGTTTTCCTAGACCACGTTCTTGCAGACGTGCATTTGCATGTAACTAATGTGGTTGAAGTTGAGGTGGCGCACCTTTAAACGTGTGTTTGCATCTTTTGAGTACTGAGTCTTTACTTTGAGGTCTCCAGGGAAGCAAATCAGTCTGCTTTCCTCCCTGGAAAGTGTCTCATGCATTATAACAACAACAAATAATATGAGGAATGGGTCTATTTTCTTATTCCAGCATACTATTCAAGTGCCTGCAGATTTCTTTGGCAAATACTTTTGTTGTCTGGTGACCTTTCCATCATTAGTATGAATTTCCCTTCAAGGCAGGCATTTTTCAATCAACAGTAATTTGCATATAATTTATCAAGAGAAAAGAAAAGCAAAATAATTTTATTTAAAGATTTCCCTTTGTTTTAAGTGTCATTAGCAGTTCTGACTAATCAGATTTTTACAATCTCATCAGGCGCTTTTAGAAAATCTCTATGAACTCATCTAGAGGATGCATTTATTCCTAAGTGTCCTGTATTGCATTACAGCACAGTAACAAGTCATCGACTGCTACAGATGTTTATGTGAAATGCAATTAACACTCTGACAATTTAGTTTTTATAGGGACACAATCAATTTTTATTCATTTTAAAGCTGGAATGCTTTCTTTTATTGTGTGCTGCCTCTCTGCTGATTATATAGCTAAACAAATTATTCTTCTGTTTGTAGTAAATGGGAGTGTTTAGGCAGACAGTACTGTGCCATGGATCACATATAAGATAGGAATGAAATATTTGGGTTATGTAGAATTTCTAGGAACTAAGAGCTGATTTAAATACATTTAAGTTATGCTTATTGTTTTAAAAAGTCACATAGAAATGTGATTTTTGGTATTTAGAGACAGTTATTTAATCACTATCTTGGTTCTCTGATGTGCTTAGTATCCACAGTTACTGTGGCTTTCATTATTAGGGAAATTGAAAACTCAATTTGTTCAGAGGCTCCCTTAATAATGACATTTTCTGGGGTACTTGACTTAAAGTATTTGCAGTGAGGAATTCTAAATAATTATGCAATAATCTTTGCTGCATAAAGAGACCTAAAATAAGTGATATGTTCAGGAAACATGGGGATATTGTTGTAGGTAAGGACTTTCAAAGAGTTGTGAAGAATGGAGTTTTCTGGATGGTCCCTGTTGGGTAATATTTTTTGGATATGAAGGGTGATGTCAAGTCAAGTAAATGGAAGTCAAAAAAGAAGACTGGAGGTGGCATGAATGTAAGTTATTAGGAAAAAAATTGCTTAGAATGAGTTATCTTCTGAAATTAGCAAAATTATTGATAAAGTTGGCTTGTTCTCACGCAGAAGACATTTTTCCTAGGTGGTGGTTCTCCCTTAAATAAAGACCTCTTATCCTGGCTTTAGTGATCATGTGCAGAATCTGTAAAAATGGCTCTTTCTTACTTTAGCCCCATGCCCATATTATTTCCTATCCCTTCCTTATATGTTTGTTTGCTTTTCTTCCTTGACTGCTGGGATATGCTGATCTGCTGGTCTTTTAAGAAAGCAGATCACAGAGTTGCTCCCTGCCTGCTCTCAGGGTGTGGAGCTGTCTCACAAGGCTGGCCCGGGGGCACCTGAACCTGCCTGCCCACCGGCCACCTGCAGGCACCTGCTGTTTGGAAAGGCAGCGGTTCATCCCTTGGACATCCCCGTTGTGTCATTCTTCAGCAAGCAGTCTCAGCTCTGCCCTTCTGCCAAGACTGATGGCCCTTCCTGAGTGGATCCTCCTGATCACTCTTCTTTCTTGTGCTCAGTTCTAGTGTTCATTGCCGGGGTGTTCCCACCTCTTGTTCTTTCATCCTCCAATCCCAGGTCCTGGATTGCCTCTAATGGCCCTGCATCCCCAGCTCCTGTCCTCACTAATCCTTAGCTCTCTTCCTTCTTTTGCTCACTAGTCTGTCTACCCTGCATGCTTTTCTCAGCCACAGAGCTCATTTTCTCTCTCAGCTACTCTTCTTTCCCTGCATTTGCATCAACTTCTTTCTTTGTCTTTTGTAAACACAAGACAGAGAATGAGGGGAAGGAAAAGATCATTAGAAAGAAGATGAAACCTGTTCCTGACCTAATTTTATGAGACAGCCCTCACAATTCCTCAAAGCATGCCAAGTGTTAACAGATTGGTCTATAGGACAGACTTGCTAAAATGTAATAGGTTGTCAAAGTCTCCACCATAAGCTGCACTTTTCCAAGCTTAATTATTTTTGAGATTCATAGTAAAGTTAATAATTGCTGCCCTGAAATGAATTTCATGTTCCTAATGTATTGCTTAACTTAAGAAATTATAATTATCTTGAATATGGGTGGAATTGCTTTATTTTTTATGATTGTAGAAATGGCTGAACACTTTTGCTTGACATTTTATATCAGCCAGCTTGATATTTGGTGTGGAACTTGTTGTTCACCTAGTAGTTAAAACATGTGTACACTTAAGCTTTCTAGGCTTTTGCCAGCCAGGCTGAGACGTAAGTTGAAAAGCCATTTCTCCTGCAACTGCCTTGCTACCCTTTCCCTGTGAGGCTGCAAGGATTGGCAGTGATTTTGCAGTCCGGGTCACTCAGAGAATGCTTTTGTTGTGCCTACTGACAGAACCTCCTCTGTGCAACCTGTGTAACTATTAAAATACTTTTAATTTCAGGGAACATAGTAAGCATGTGCATCCTCTGTGTGTTTAAAGCACACATTTACATCCTGTGAATTTCTGCTGTATGTTTCAAGAGGTTTCAGTCTAACTCCAGATGTATCGGTGCTTGGAGGCAGTCTTGTCTTTTTATTTGCCTGTCAAGTGTCATGAATCCTTGTAATTTTGTTAAGCATACCAGTGTTAATTTACTAAGGATGCAGTACCAGTATGTTACTGAATTTTTTTGACCTTAAGCACTGACACAGAAATTTAGCTTGAAGCATAGAAGTAGTTTCCTTAAATTTAAACTGTGACTATAAATAATGCACATTTTTTATGTAATGAAATAATTAATATTTCCCCCAAATTTAGTTATAAACTACTAAAGTTAAATTTTTAAAGCTAAGATTTCTATAAAATGCATCTGATAACTTCATAGAGGACCACAACACAAATCTAAAGAAAGTATTTACAGTTTATACTAAACCCCTTTACTTTAGATTGATCATGTAAGGATGTTCATGTGTTCAGAGAAAATGTACAAAGGTTTTGTTTTCTTTTTCATATGTTCTTCACCTGATCTGACTTTCTGTGACAAGTAACAAAGTATTAGCACCTTTGGTGCTGATACTAATAACTCTCAATGCAGAGTTTTCCGAGGCCTCCCTGCAGACAGCATGAAGGCTTCTTGTTTCACTTCTTAAAATTTATTAGTATTCAAGTTCAGCGAAGCCTAGATGAATAATTGCAGAAAATAAACACCCCTAGGAAGTATCAACAAGGTGAGCTGTGGAAGCTACTCTTACGCTGAAATCAGATGAGATTTACATTTGGTTCTTTCATGTTTCTCCTGCAATTTATCAAAGGGAAATGGTACAATTACAATAACCATTTTTAGTAGCACGTTGTAATTATCACAGAGCTGGGACACAAACTATTGTGAAGCAGGCAAAAAAAAGAAAAGGAAAAAGGCTGAAAATGACCAACAAGGACACTTTAATGAACACTTCAACGCACCTTAAATGAAAACCAGATGTCCTTTGTTAACTTCAGCAGTAAGCCTTCTGTTCTCATTGAGGAAATTGTACCTTCATATTTTTTGTATGTTTAATAGATAATATGGCAGAGGTATGTTTCTGTACCTTTCTGAACCTTTATGGCATATTTAACATTGCTGATAAAAGTAACAACCCATGGTGCTGGAATTTTATCATTTGAATGTGCTTTATTTAAGAAAGCCCTGTGACACAATTTGCTTAGCAAATGGAAAGTATTTCTGCAAAATCACTATTGAAAAACTACAAAAAAGTTCTATTTCCTTACCATTTCACTGCACCAGAAGGAATACTGCAAATAAAATGATGCTGTACATAGATTTTCAGCATAGTTTTGATTTAATAGACCATAAATACTATTTTTTAGCTATCCATGTTCCAAATTCTAGTGGGACTACCTAGGTCTGGCAAATCAACCGCTGACAGGAAACTAAAAATTCCTGGGAGAATTAATTGCAAGTATTTATGTGCTTGTGTGTATCTATATCAATACGTAGCTAGACATTCAGAAATATATAGCATTGCATATAATCTCTGGACTTTAAAAGCATATTGGCTTGTAGAATGCCTGCAGCTGCTAAGTCAGGTATTAGGTGCTTCAGTTACCCGTGTAAGCCAGCAGTTCTACTGCCAACACAAATTCAAGGGCACTGCTGGAGCCTGACAATGGTAAATCTCCAGCCTTTAAGGAAAGGGTTTAATCAGACACGTCCAGAACTGATTCTGGAAACACATAGCATTTTATAGGTTCACCTCTTATTTCTCCAGGTCATCAGGTTGTTCTGCAGCACATGGTGTGTGGCCAGCCAAATCCTTAGAAGGTAGTGAGGATCCTGTCCCTGCCCAGAGACAGTTTTCCTGTACCATCTGTTCCCTTTCCCATCAGGAAAAGTGAAACTAGAAGTACAGAGAGGTCATGGTGAAGCTGTAAGCTCTGTGTTTCATTACTTGTTGGACTGTGTTAGTGAAGTACAGGATGGGCTGCTGTTTGTTTTAGCTGGAGGTGAGGAATGGAGAGGAATAGTCAGCTTATTGTAGCTGTCCCTCTCCACAATGTCTGGACAGAGTTTTAGGATTATGTATATTGTACTATTTCATGAATTGCTAATGTAATAGGAATCATTACAATCTGTCAATCAAGGCCTCCTGAATGGAAATGTACTGTAACATGCCAAGATCTACTGGGAGACAATTTAATTTATGGCTTATTGACTAAGATTTGTTACCATTTTCTTTTGAGCTTTTAATATATGCTAAGTAGGGCTTTATCAAGGCACTTGTTCTATAATAAGAGGTGTAGGAAATCTGAAAGACTAGCATGCAGTGGCTAATGCTAAGCAATATACTAGAGCTACATGTTCTTGCTTTGTGCATTAATTCTTCTGTAATTAATATTTAATTATTTAGCCATTTATCTGTTTTAACAGTTAATAACTTAGCATTTAGGATTATAGGAAAATTCAGTTTGAAAGGCAATCCAGGAGGTCCCTCATTCATCCTCCTGCTCAAAGCAAGATCATCCATAAAGCCAGACCAAGCAGCTCAGGGCTTTATCTAGGCCAATCTTGAAAAACCTCCAAATTTTTAACCTCAGGGTGAAAAATATTTTCCTATTATAAACTCCTAAAACTCTTCAGTTTTAGCTTGTGCCCACTGTCCCGAATCCCCTCACCAGGAATAAGCCTTAAGAGCCTGGCTTTTGTCTTCTTGATTACCTTCTTGCAGGTACTGGAAGGCTGCAATTAGGTTCCCCTTTACCTGCAAAACTCTGAAGAGTTTGTCTAGTTTATTCCACTGGCCAAGCCACATGTTTTTTTGAGAAATGAAGACCAGGTTTCAGCTTTTAAACAACTCCAAACTGTTGGCATGCTTAGGTCCTCCAGATTTTTTGCCCTCTCTGTTTGTTAGTACCATGCCCTTCCATGCTGTACTAGTGTTAGTCTGACGTGAGTGGTTGTGAGTGTTGTGCCCAGAGGTTCAGTTTGGGGAGAACTAAAGTCTTGGGAGGGATATTTAGGTTGTGGGTACTCAGAGTTCTGCGTTGCATGCGTAAGTTTTGAGTTCCTCTTCACATGGTAGGAGTAATCTGATGTTTATATTAATCACACAAGGTTTCTCCAAATGTTAGTGGATCTCTCCTCTCTTCTATTGTTTCCACTTAATCTATTCAGGAGGACATACTGTCTTGGCACCTTTTTTGCTTTCTGCCCTTTTGCTGGGATTCTAAACTTTAAAATGAAAGTCAGATGTACAAAGTTACTAGGAACACAAGTATATCTTCAGAGAACCACTTTTTTGCTGATCTTCACCAGATTGTACCATTTAACTACTACTTAGTATTTCATATAACTTGTAGGACATCTGATCCTTGGTTATTATCTGGTTTGCTCTGTATTTCTTTAGCACAGTTAATTTTCAACACGAGGTGTCTCAAAAATATTCATACTATGAAAAGTGGCTCATCTGTTTTTATGAACATTTAATATTTTTTTGCAAATTAATGAATCTCAGCCTTCTGAGGATGTATTTTAAAGTTGTCATTAGCTGTCTTCATTACTTTGCATTCAAGAATGTTTTGTTCCTGTGTCTGGTTTAAGACTGGATTTAAGGAAATAGGTGGGGACATTCCCCCAAAAAATAATGTATCAATCCCATTTCTACATTTCCCATTTGAAAAAAGAGATCCTGTGTGTGCCTAGAGAAAGAAGTGAAAATCTGTTACTTGCCAGCCAGTAGTTAAACAATACAGAACTGACCTGTCCAGCTGTATGAACAAGTTTGCATTCAGCGGTTACAGCACACCAGAAATTACTTTGTGTAAGGTGTTGGAAAGACCAGATTCATAGATATTTTTGGAGCCTTGCTCATCTCTCACAACTTTATGCTTGGCTCCAATGTTTCTATCCTTATAGGGCAGCTGTGAACTTGTAGCTGGGTTGTGTCAAGCTAAGGCTTTCATAAAGTCTTAATGAAATATATCCAACAGATCATTTCCAGCACAAAATGTTGACAGGAAACATAAATAATTCCTTGAGACTCTCTGATAGTTTTATGCTTGGTATCTAGATTTTTTCCCCCCACAATATGTATTGTTTCTACTGTAAAGGCTCAGTATACTTTCATTAGGTGTAGCGATAGAAAGCTTTACCTTTTGATTTCTGTCTTTATGGAAATGAGCGGCAGTTCAGCATTTTCTTCTCATCCTTGGAAGACTTGTAGGAGGTTTAGTGCCACCTGAGACTTTGGAGAGATGTACTAGATGGAGAGACAGAAAAGCAGGAGAAGGGAAGGGTGCAGATCTCCAGGTCCTTCTGAATTTCAAAAGTTGTGATCATTTGGATTTGGCGATAGCTACTGATGAACAGGATCAATGTATGCATCGATAGTTTGCTCTTTGACCAGATTAGTTGACTTGCATCCATGGAGTGCCTTGGGAAGGGTTCGTTTAGCAACATGTAACCAGTCCAAGTTCTACAGATTTTGACCAGTTCTACCACAGAATCCCTCCCATGCTGCAAGCAGAAAACATGTTAGTGTTTTGGTTTCTTTCTATTTTAAGTAGATTTTTTTCACCAGCATAACTGAAGTTTTGTTGTTCGTTATGCCAACTAGTATGTCTCATGGAGAACTGAGGTAATGGAAATCGGCTAGGGAAGGACTTCATAGGAGAAGGAAGGAGTCCAGAAATGGCAGTAAAACTGTAGTTTTTCATTTGGTTATTGAGGCCTATTAAATTTACGTTTAACTGAACAAACTTACAAGATATGGATTGGTACACTGAGGAAAAAAACTTCTGGGGTCATTCCTTTATTTCAAGTTGTAGCAATTGAAAGTGTAAATTCATGTGCTATTGCTTGGTTTTTTAAAATAAAAGCTAGGCTGAAATACTGATCTGTGAGACTTGTGGAAATAATAAAATATATACTTATTTGGGAAGTCATTCTCAGGTTTAATTTATATATTTTAAACAGGTTCTGCAAAGTTTATCCCAATGTCATCATAAAAGAGATTCACTTCTTGAAGTGATAGTACTATAGCAAAATTATGTTCACAGAAGCAGATTTCAAAAGAAATATTAGATAAATCAAGTAAGCCCCAAATGCACAATAACTTAGGTACAGATGCAGTTTTAGAAATGAGTTTTGGTTTACATTTAAAAGGGCCATATCACATGTATTCTGTCTACTGCCTCCTGGTTCCTGTGCGTTGAGGGTCAGTAATGCATGCATGCAATAAGCAGAGCTTCGTAGGGGCGTTAACCAGTGCCAGGGACCAACTCCTCACTAGGAGATGCTGCCGTGCGGAACCAACACTCACTGATGCAGCTCAGTTGCAATATTTCCATACTGTGCTGAGGTGATTTGACTGTTTGAGAGTACATGGAGCTACTATTCTGCCACATGGCTATGTTAAATTTTGCAAGTATTGGAATATAGCATGAAAACTCTGACTGCCAAAGTTTGGACTTCTGGGTGGCTGACAGGAATTTTCTTAAAGAAAAGAAACCACAAAAATGGAAATTTTACTTCTTAGGTAGATTCCCATCAAAATATCTCCATGTTACTCTCTTACTTGAGTCTTTTTTCCCTTTTATGACTTACTGGAATTTTATCATACAGGCTGGGAAAGCAGGAGTAGATTTCTACAATGAGAAGAAATCACAGATTGTAATTCAGATCTATGGTATGATCACTATTGCAACATTGTGTATAGAAGTCCGCTGAGGCTCTGGGATAAGAATTCTAGTTCCTTGAGGCAGGGGGAATGAATTTTGTAACTTAATAAGAAAAATAAATAGAAGGTCCCACTCCTAAACAAACAAAATTCCTCTGTCCCAAACCCCTTAAAGTTTGGATACCAGTCAGAATATTTCAGCATTGAAGTTATGCCCCAATAAGACATTGTGAAAATGCAATTTGAAAAAAAAAAATTACTTCTGCATTTGTCCTTTTGTATTTTATATAAAGCAGGGGAACTCTCAATTTTATAATGCCTTGTGTGTTTTAGCTTGGTTTACTGGTGGTCTCCTTTACTGGAGAACTCCTTAGAGAAAATGAGAAGTGGATGAAGAACTTCATTAGTTCTTGAAGGACAGAACAGATTACTGAATAATCATCAGAGATCTTACATCCCAGCCATTTGAATTAAATAATCTGTAATAAAATGTACACAAATAGTCCCAGAGATTTAAGTGGATAACTGTGCCTGAAGAAGTTTATTTATAGAAAAGAACATCTTAATTTCAGTCCACTGTCTCTGAAACTCATTTCATAGACACCAAAAATACTTAACTGTCATGGAAATCGGGCTACTGAATTCTGGGCACTCTAGTCAGAAAATATAGCCACTTTTGTTTTCTCAAGATATCTATATTTTTGTTTGTTTGTTTGTAAAGAAAACAGATGGAAGAGGGTATCTTATAAATAACAAAAAATATTTTGTGATAATTTTTCTTAGGATCCTTTTGCAAATCCCCACTAGAATAAAAACCGTCCAGTTATTCCTTTTGTAAAAGCCAAAACATTAATCAGTCAGGCTATTAAACTAAGAATCTAAATATAACAGTCGAGAAGGGAAGAGGCACTACCTCTCTGTAATGACTCGAGAATGATTCATTTGTGTTAGTGTAAAATTAAACACCTACTTTCTATACAAAGTGGGGAACTGTTTGTGTTTTCAATGCTGAAGGATGTGCTAAACCAAATAACAGGACAGCAGCAAGAAAGCCAAATGGCATTGTATTTGTTCAGCTTAAGAAGGGGGTGGTTAAAAAACATGAGTAACAATACTGAAAGCACTGAGACATATTTTTGTATGAGGTAACCAGTGAGTGTGGAAGTGTAAATCCCTCAGAGAACATATGTGAGACACAATGAGGTTCCTGCATTCTTCGTGTGAGTCACTGAGAAGGTGAACAAAAACCAGACAAATACAGTGTATTTTGATTTTTCAAGAACGGTTTAGATTCTCACAAGAAATAATTCAAGAAACGTGTTACTGCTAAACTTCCATGGGTATTGAAAAGTGTCTGGGAGAATGAAGAGTAAATAGAAATAGGAAATTGACATTCATCGTGCAAAACCTTCAGCATCTATAATAAAAATACATTGATAAATGTACTTATTAATCAACTAAAAATAAGATGAGTGGAGAGACGGCAAATTTAAGACAAGATAATTTACATGAAGATTAGGAAAGGCTGAAGAACTCCTGTGGGACCTCATATAACTGGCAAATATGATCCAAACTATTTGGTAGGACAATGTGAACTGCTGTAGTCATAGCTCCCAGAGACATTTGAACATCATTTTGTGTAGCTGATTGCCACTTCTGCTCACAGCAAAGCACGAAACAAAATTTAAAATTGTTTCATTGATACTAGAAAATGTTTTCTTTGTGCAAGTAATAGGCTTGTGTAACTGATAGAAGAAAAATCACTTTTAAGATTCAGAAAGATTTAGAAGGGTACTAACAAAGGTAAAACAGATAATAAGAACAATAACAAAAATATTTTTTTATGTATGTTACATAATCCTTATGCTTCAGAAGGCAAAATCATGGGCAACTGTATCCCTCTGTTTTTCTAAAAAAGTGATTGTTTTCTCTCTGATAAAAATGCCTGGTACCATCAGACAAACTGCAAGCCTGCCGTGCTGCAGCGGTCATTGTGTTCAGAGTCTGCCAGTAAAGATAAAAGTTTCTAAATGAGAGTATGCTCGTGTGTGTACAGGTCATTAAAAACTGTAAGTTCAGAATGCAAACTCATCCATTTAGCTTTTGGATCTTTCCTATTTATTGTATGCAAGATGACACTTCTGTCTTATCTGTAAAAATATAACCTTCACTATTCATATTAATTCATAACTGATCACCTGCAAATGAGCTAACTACTTAGACTTATATGGCTTTAGTATCCGAGCCTAGCTAAGTGCTTCTGGAGACTTAAAGCTCCAAACTCAGCCCACTCAAAAAGCTTGTTAATGGGTCCCACGTGACACGGCTATCAATTTTTTAGTATCAGATATACATGCTGTATCCATTATAACTTTCACTTAGGGGCAGGCTTGCCCTAACTGTACAGCAGCTTGTAGGACTTTGCTCTTATTTTTGGTTTGAAAGAAGGGAAAAATTAACAATGCTAGAGGAGAGTGAAACTGCATATTATAGGAGGCAATGTTGGCTGTGTGTCTGGCAGAGAGAGGGCCTGATGCACTGCAAAGGCTTGCAACACACTCTCTCTGTTTTTAACATTTCCCAGGTTGTTTAAATGTGCATTGTAAGCAACGATAAAATGACAAGTTATCATTGATCTGTCCTTTCCTCCATCTCAGAGGGATTCATTAAATAATGCATGTACCCATGTGAATTACCCTTCTTCACTATACTATCCCCAGACCATTAGCCAAATATAGCAACAGCAGCATCTTTCAACCCCTAAGAACCCTTTGGCTTTCATTTAATTAAATTATCCCATTATGAAAACTCTTATAATGAGATTAAATTTAATTATTTATTAGATACTTATTTGCACTAGGGAACCTATCAATTATGCATGGTTGTGCTAAACATTTTTCAATCCATCACCTTTTCTTTTCATGGAAGGTGCAATTTATTAAGTGCAACTGAAGTACTGTAACAGAAGAGCTCTAGCAGAAATGTGTGTGCCATTCTAGTTCAATTAATTGCAAATGTAATAGGAAAACAGAAATATGAAAATTTATTCTCTCTCCTTTTCAAATACAGAACACTGGTAGTTTTGCATATCTTGCCATTATTTGGTGCATCTCATTTTTACATCCTACCTAATAAAGTTCATGGAGAGCCATTTTAAATCATGATTTTGGTTGTATTTTGTGTGTTAATAGTTCCTAATTGCACAAAAATTCAGATGTAAAACCTAATTAGAATAGTTCAAATAAATGTTTGTAGCACACCGTGACTACTTGTTACATACACACAATAATTTATTTGTTTATAGAAGACACTAATGTTCTCGTAATTTAAATTAGACAATCACAAAGATTGAATTTTAGACAACTTTTTAAGTCACATAACCACAAAACATCATCAGTCATATATCTTTTTGATAAGCATTTGGATATGAAGGCAAAAACTATAAGCTACCAATAATTGTTTCAAGCAGAATGACATTTTCTGATGAATGTTAAGAAAAAGCTATAAATGCCAATACAGCTCTGAGCTTTTCTTTTATAAGACTTTGTCAATATGTAATTTATTATTCAGGTGGAGTTCTGTGTGGCTCAGGGCAGCATCTCAAAGAGCTTTCTTTTATAAATCACAAAGTCATCATAAGATTGCTTTTACTTGATTCTCCTTTTTTCACATTTAGAAATTGTGTGTATATAAAAGCTCATGGACACCTGCAAGGTGGCATATGCAGTGCAGTGATAAAGTGAGGAGCAAGAGGCTTTTTAGTAGCAGTAGGCTTTAGCATATGCTTTTAATACATTGCAAAATTCTGCCTTGCTTTAAAAGTGCTCGTGTTTCATGTTCAGATTTGAATGGGGGTCAAGCAGAAAGATTTATTTCCTTTTTTTTCCTCACTTATGCATGTAAGAGGATGTTTGCTTCATTAACTTTGAAATTCACTGGCCAAGTAGACTGCATATTTTGGAGGATTTAATCAAATGTGCCCCAAAGTTCGCACAAATTACTATAGAGCATTTCAGTCCTCATCTTGAAGGAAGGAATGAGACTTGATGCATCTGTTAATAAAAACAAAGGAGTACTGCTTGTATTTGGCAAAACAGTATTTTCTACTTAAGACTTTATCAATGTCACCTGTTGTTATTATTTGGTACTTTCTTCCTGAAAGTCAGGACAGTTAATTAAATCTCAGTGTACCCTAGTGGGTTTGATAGGATGGCTTTATTCCTGTGAGGGAGATTACATTCACTAGGACAACTTTCCAGATGATATTCAGAACTTAAGTTTGCTTTTTGGTATGCTGCTTTTCCCAGCTGGGAATTTAGCTCTTATTTTCCGGAATAACCACCCACCTTCTGCTTGGATAGATATGGTCATGTGTAAGGTTGGTATGCAGTTCCGCAGAAGTATGTTTCTTCTGTTGAAGTACCAAGATCATATATGAAGCAAGTGGTGGCACCATAACTAGTAATTTTTGGTTTCTGACACTTCCTCTACAGAATCAAACCTCTGAATGAAACTTAAAAATAGTATCTAGAGGAAAACCTTTGCAACATTACAGTGCAATGAGATTACCATCTGCAAACCCTTGAGTAGTGAAAGAGTGAGTTATATCTACATCTCCTCAGCCTAAAAGCAGCACTTTAATATATTTTTCAGCAAGTTACAGCAAAAAATTCATTTTAACTTTGGCAAAGATTGCTGTATTTTGCATTCTGAAACCTCGGTGCTGCCATTAGCTGTGGAACAGCCCATCTTTGTCTGTCTTGGGCTGGTAAATTGGCAGTGGTTATTCTCATTTTTCCCATTGTGTAATCAATTGGCAGCTTTGAACTCTCCTTTGAAATCTCCTTCAAGGATCATGTACACTACACACTACAATATGTTAGCAAATAATTTTAAATGCATACCTGAGACATGAAAATAAGATTAAAATGAAAATGAACATGAAAAGACATGCTTGAGATATGACATCTGTCAGCCACCTGCTTAAATTATAGCAATCCAGTCAGGCCAGATGTACTGCTAGGTGTACTCAGTTTTTACACCTATATTGCATGAAAGTTTCAGTGTTAGCAAATTGACTGTGGTTGCAACTCTCCATATATTCCTCTCTTCTTTTTACGTGTGCTGATACCTTTTTTTATCAAGTGATACAAAAAAGGTGAGCCTTCTAAGAGCTTCAAATGCTGAAGCATTAAAGAAACCCTAGAACCAGCTTATATTGTAGAGCAGAGGTTTTTTTAATACTGCTTCTCACTACTTTGAATAAAAGTTTTGACAGTTTTGCTTGAGCAAAGACATGATCTATGAGGAAAAGTAGAATTTCACTGATGAATTCATCATTGGTCTGAAAACCTTGTAGGCAGGCTTTTCATTTACAGCTTGTTAAAGACAACTTTCTTTAACATCTTTTATCTTTTGCATTTAATAAAGACCACCATAAAGAGTACTGCATAGGTATCAATATCTTTAAAATCTACTAATGTCAGCTGTATTCAGCTTCTGAGCTTTAATTTTAACACTGATGGTGAAACCACATTACATGGCCCAGTGTAGCTGGTTATAATCTTTAGTCTCATGTCTTTATTAATAAAGGACAGAACCAATTTAGTATGGTTCTGAATTAATATAATCTTTAAGTGTTTTACCAAGTTTAGTAATAGTATTACTTACAGGCATGGAATTTCCATCCTTGTTGCTTGTTTAGTGCTTTCCCCTTCCATAACTGTTTTACTAGAAACAGGTTGCTGCAGAGGAGTTGAGATAGGAGCAAAAATAATGTTGTATAAGGGAAATTATATTAAAAAGGAAAAACTTGTTAAAACCAGAGGGAAACATGGGTTTTCAGAAGATTGCAGGATACAATATTAGGACATTCTAAATGCAAAGACTTTTCAACTTTTTTGTCCTTGCATCTTTTAAAATATTTTTTGATAGGGGAGACTTCGTTTAGTTTAGTTTAGGTGCAAAGATTCCTGATTGGAGATTTGCTTGTCTCAGGAAAAGAATCCTTTTCAACAGAGCATTGATAATTTTCCCAAATCAGATAACCCTAGCTGGAAATCTTCAAGGCACCAGGTCATTAAGTGAGGACGAAAGACTCTTGCTTCACCTCTCCCTGATGCAAAGTTTTTTTCCCACCATTTTAGGCCCTGAGGTTGCCAACACGCTTCCCTTTTGCTTCAAAAGAAGCTGACAGCCTCAGGCCTTCCAGCAGGCTGTGTAACAAAGCCTTTTCAAGACCTACTTGGTGGAAAATCAGGTTATTCACAAGCTCATACATGGTGTCCATTCTTGGTGGCTTTTAGTTTTTTTCTAGTGGTCTCATCCTTCCTTGCATTGCTATGGTGCCTTTGATTTTATTTTTTGGTATTCATCGAAGCAGACTGAAAGAATGGGTGAAAAAGAAAGATCCTCTTCATTGACATCACCCTTACTTATCATCTGCTGCTACATGGTGAAGAAGTGAAAGTCAATCTCACCCACATTTGAGACAGGACAGTCCAGCTGTTAACAGCATCAGGTCTGAGATTGAAAAAAAACCAACTTCAAGCCATCTATAATATAAATAAGAAGTGACTTCTTGATTGCAGCCATAGCTGGTCCCTGAAAGGAAGCAATACACAATGAAACCAGGGAAGGGTTTTTTGTCTGTAGTATGATTTTCCTTCCTTCAGCAGGTCAATGAACCTGATTTCTTGAGGTACAGCTTTGCTTGTATAGGTAGGGACTGAAAGGCTTTTGTGTGACAACTGAGAGATCTTACCCTCTGGGGAACTGTCTTTCTACGTAAAATGAAGTTACCCTGTCAGCAAAATCAAAAAGTTCATTAAAATAGCTGAACAGAACTGTAAAAGGAGATCAGGCAGTTTCTTGTTATAACCTGGTTTCCTAAAGAAAAAAGGCTTTTGCAACCACATTCTTTGTACACGTCTGTCTAGCTGCATGTCTCCTTATAATAACTTTTCAATTTCTTGGGAAATCTCAATCCAGTGTGATGGAAAGCTAGCCAGCCTCATGTGTCATACTCCTTTAAGTTTTAGAAAAACACAAAGATGGGTTGTGGAGAATATGTGGAGGTGTCCTTGGCTGATGAAAGGCTAAAGACAAATGTATCCTTGGGTAGACATCTGTGAAACTGTAGGATAGGGCTGCCATGTACTGGTGATGGCATGATTGGAGCCATGCAGGTCTCTAGTTCAGGCAAGCTCTCTTTTGGTCCCAAAGGTGCTATTGGTGGCACAGCCCTTTGTGTGTCCCTCTCCCAGGCTGGGGTTTTGGTAAGAGGTACCTGGTTGGTCTGTGTCAGCCCCAAGCCATTGCACCCTCAGGGCTGCCAAGCCCGGAGAACTCACTTTTAAGCAGCTTGCATTCCAAAACCCAGACCCTTTCCTCTCCAGAACAACACCAATCTCATCAGCAAACCTCTCCTTCTTCCCTGCCACTTGATTCTCTTTGCTTAAGCCACCCCATGATCATCTCTTCATGTTTCCCAACAAAGAAGCTTCAAACCCCAAGCAGATGCCCCACCTGGTTTAAGGTGCTGTTTTCAGCCTGGTTTAAGGTGCTGCTTTGACCCAGCTGCACTCCCGCTGGCTGCCCGTGTTCATTGCCCCTGCCTCCATAGTCACTGGATCTCTTGAAGTGATCTCTGTGGGGTAAAAACGTCCTCCCTTCCCCCACTCCTGGTTTTCAGGAGATGTAAAAAAGCTAGTTAGAAGCAGCAACTGTGAAAATTGAAGCCTATGAGCTATAAAACAGAGGGAATCTCTGGCAAGGCCCTGTAAGTAGCTCTAAGCCTGTAATTCTCTCTAGTCACATCCTTGCTCTAAAATACCCTGGCTGACCTTCCTGGCACATTGTGGGGAAAGTTCAATATAGTCAAATGCAAAAATCTTTCATTTATACTTGCTGTCATTAGCTTCTGGGGCAGGAATGTCAAAGCACAGTTTCTGGGACTGCTTGGTGGGTTACACGTTGATTATGTCTTACTTGAGTTTTAGTGGTTCTTTTGATCCTACTTTTTTTTTGTAATTGTACTTCTAATTATTTTAGAAGTTCCCAGAATACTGATTTTCTCTGCATCTAAATAAGCATTTCAGCAATTATATTAATGGAAATCTCCTTAGAGAGGAGGATTAGGAGCAGCACGAGGAATAGAGTAACTCTCATTAGGCTGGAGACTTTTTCTTCTGGGTATAAAATGCCAGTGGAGCATCTTGAAGTGTCTGTATGAAAAGACTCTATGACCCTTCTGTATTTATAGATTGCAGAGTGGGAGATGCAGACAGTGCATACCTGGAATTAGACAGTTATTTTAGAGGGTGGAAAGCAGGAGGGAAATTTTCAAATTAAAGTGCGAGAATATAACCATGTGACTTATTCAAATTAATAGGAACTGCACAGTGTAGTCTCTATGCACCACTTTGAAAATTTCCCTGGGTGTTTTTCTTTGAATATTTATGCAGTCAGAATAATATGCAGGCGATGAAGCAAAAGCCAGTGTAAATACAAAGTGATCACATAATTTTGCATGGTTTTAATTATTGACATAAACTCTACTTTTGTCCAGAAATAAAAAATGCTTGTGAATGAAGTAGTTGAACACAAAAGAAAAACTGTTTTAGCAGTTATTTAGAAAGGAAATATTTTTTAAATTTCATTTCTAATGAAGTGACTAAACTTGCCTGAGCATTTAGCCTATATACTTAAAACCTTTATTCCCATGTATGTTTAAAAACCCTCAAAATATAGATTATTGCATCACTCTAAAGGAGACATTCGTGTCAATTGGATCACCAGATATCGAACAACCCTCTGGTAATGTATCCAGAGTCTTAATTTGATCTCAACATTGGGTTAAACTAATTCTTTGTATTCTGAAGACTGTAGCTGTACTGAAGGATGACATGAGAAAGGTGTAGGAGGTAAAAGGAAAGGCCTTCACATTTGCTTGAGAACCCATCTATCCACTGTGTCCTGTGTCCAGTTACTGCTGGCTTAGTAACAGACACATGGTGCTTATCATTAATTAAGTCATGAATGGTGTTAAGTTTATTATCCACTGGGCTTTCATTCAACATCATAAATCCAAAGCAAGGCTTGTGGTTTCTGATTGTCATTTCAGCTCAGGGAAAAAATGAAAGATGAAGCAGTTATGTCTGAAAACAAATATCATATGGTGTCTGCGTCTCCTCCAAAACTCAAGAGTCGCAGAACTAATTTCAGCTGTTAGTATATTACTGTACCACCTTGGCTTTCCCAGGACAGATGCAGCAGGTCAAAAAATGACAGTGCCTGTAAAATGAGAATAATTCTGAATCAATATAACCCTTAAAAAACCTGTCATGAAAAGCAGATATTCTGCAGATTTCCCTGTCTACCAAGTGATTTTCACATTTTGAAGTCTTGTCAAACCAAGCAGCAATCTTCTGCCAAATAATTCCATCACCAATTAGCCTGTCATGACCTTTGTCAGTTCATCTTAACTTCTCTGCCCTATAGACCGAATGCTGGACGCAAAAGATCAGAGAAAATAAATGTTTTGCTTTCTCTCCATATAACACAGCCTAAACCCAAAGATCCTCATCTGCTGAAGATGGGAAGTAACAAAATTCCTTCCCAAGATCCTGAACTCAAAAAAGAAACAGTCACATCTCCAGTAGAACCAAGAGTCTCACATGCTTCCTAGCAAGACACGGTGTAGGGATGGTTAGAGGGGTAAGGAAAAATAGGTAACAAATGGATCAGTATCAGAGAGAGTGATCCCCTACATGTCACAAACAAAATACAAAAACCTTCTTGATCCTATAGAAAATCTAAGAGAATAAATTCCCCTTGTCAAATACATGTGGGTATTCCCCCAGAGAAGGAGAGTTTAACTGGCTTGTGTAAAGGAAGACAAATCATGTAAATTGAGTAACCAAAAAGTAAATTGAGAGGGCTGAAAATCATGCTAGGTGAATGTGGGAATCCTCAGCTGTTGCTGGCAGCTCGTGAACAGCTGGAGAGCAAAACCTTGAGCCACCTAGCTCATGGTGCCACAGGAGTGTCCTCACTGCCAATATAATTCTGAATAGCAGTGATTCCTACTTCAGTGGTTCAGGTCAAGAGAGCTGAGAGAGTGAACACAAAAGTGATCTAATGAATACATCCACTCCTTTTTCTTATCTTCGAAGTCCAGGGAGAGAAGTGAGTGTCTGACATGCCACAGGGCAGTCACCCCTGTGTGGGAGAGCAAACTCCTAGGAAGGCACTTGTAACGAGGTTAGGGGCGAGACACCAGCCTGTTGGACAATGCACTGACTTCTCTGATAAATGTTTTCTGAAAAGTAATTTCCGGAGCTAGCAACAAATTATGTAAATGGAGAAATAATCAGATAAGGTGATCAAGAGAAGAAATGAAGCAGTCTTTCAGGGTGCAGTTATGAAAAGATGATTGGGATGCATTTAGCAGTATTCAGCTAATGAAGTCTGAGTTGTAATTGCTGGTACGTGAGGAAAGCAGACAAATTTTAAATGATAAATCAGTATTTGTGTTTTTTAGACTTGGAGGAAGTCAGGATTTCAATTTCTTTTTCTTTTTAAAATTTCTATTTTGTGAATCCATTTGCACATTTCAGAAGTACATTCTTCCGGATTTTGAAATCATGGAGCTAATCCAAGATCAATTCAAGTGAAGAAAATTTACTGTATTTACTTCTTTCAGTAGAATCAACACTATGGAGATGATAATTTGGATAGCATGGCATTTGATGTCAGGCAAGGAAGGATGCTGTGGCTTATTAGTTCTTTTGGGATGGAAGGAAAGAAACACATTGTCATATGCTAAAGGAGATATTAGATGTTATTCCCTTGAGCACATGACATGCATGTGGAAATCTTATGAAGTTTGGGTATCCCTATTTTTATTATATATTAGGTTTTCACATTTCCACTGATGTCTGTGTGTGTACTTTCATGTTTATTGACTGTTAAATGACATCACTGCTTTCTGATTGCAAATCCTTTGCATTACTATTAGTTCTCAGCTGTTTGAGGGAAGATTTATTGGTATTATCCATGGATCCTTCTAGCAAGAGAAAAGCTACGCATGCTTAAACAGTGCTAAAGTTGGAAATTCGGCAGGTATCTTTGAGCTGTGCAGTGCAGTTTTATTAAAACAGAGAAACTTATGTCTTGCAAAGTTAAAAGCAAGCTTAGGTGAGTGTAAAGGTTTAGCAAATCAGTGTCTCAAACCAATCTCTTAAATCACTGTGATTTACTGGGGTTTTATTCATAGTCATGAATTTCTAAACCAAATGTAAACAGAAGTCTTCAAACCTCTTATTCAGGGTCTCTAAAGTCCACTTCTCTTACTAAATTAATAGGAAACATTTTTACTGTGTATTAACTTACAGCTATTTTTTCATTGCCATTCACTTCAAGTCATTTTATTGTACCCACTCAAATTTTGAGAAACTGGTTTGGTGAATTTCAATGCATCCAAACATGATGAGATAACGAGATCTGTTTCCAGGAACCTGGAATGTGAGGATAGACTCCAGCCAGCAGTACATAGGCCTCTTGTGGTCAGAAGGATGACTGATGGGTACCACAGTGCACGTTTGGACTGGACTGCAGGGCAATGGCCTGGGCTGAAGCAGACTCCAACACTGGTTGACAGTAACCTTGTAACGTAGGACCTGCTCAAATGCATTTCATTCTGCGTGTTCATCAGGTGGTAAAAACTATTTTAGGAAACCCCATATTAAATCGACTTAAAAAATAGTTGACCTAGAAGTTGCTGCTTTATGATGCATGCTGCATAACTGTATACTATTATTTATTTGCTGACTAGAAAAATGAGAGGCAAATCCTGTAATTCATCAGCTGGTAGAGAAAGATTTGTATAAACCTCCTGCTGTGCTTGGTATACCACATATATCTGAGGCCAGTTACTATGAAGGTGATTCTGTTTTAATTCAAGTTTTAGAGATGCATACACAATATTTTATAGTATTTTGGAGGTGAAAATATTAATAGTGTTTTCTCATTAAAAAAAAAACAAAACAAAACCCAATTGAAAAACCCAATTGAAAACTATGAATATTTTGTGAGAGAGGAGACAGAAGAAAAGAGAAATGCACTCTAGGGCTAACATTGCTGCTTTGTGGCAGCTTTTTTGGGTTTCACAGAGGAACAAGAGCCAGCTGAGGGGCAGCCACTCTCCATCCCTTGGATTTCCCCTCTTTCCAACTGTTCCTGTGACTATTTCAGAATTCAAAACCATTCTGTATGCAGTTAAGGTTCAGGAGGGGGAGCCTTCATTCTGGACTCTTGAGGGGTGTGTAAGCACTTCATCAGTGGCTGCAGGGGCTGGGGATGCTTTGCTGTATGGCCACAGCCCATTGGGGCTTGGTGGAGCAGGAGGTGTCCTCAGCCAGGGCAGTGAAGCCCTTGTGTCCCAGGCACCAAAAGGCATCACATGCAGCATTCAGTCTCCAGCAGTTTAATTTTGACTTTATTTCAATAACATGTCATCTGCGGTGAGGTACCTTGGAGGAATACATTTCAAGCTAGTGCAGTTTCAGGCTACTCAATTTTCCAAGGTGTCTCTAATTTAAGGTTTTGTGCTTTCCAAATGATCTCTTAAAAATCAGCCTGGTTACAAAAAATAGTCTGCTTGTGATTTCAATGGCACTAGATGCATAAGCATTTCTGAGTTGCACTCAACATATTCCTTATACTGAAAACTAACTGCAGTTTTTTAAAAATCATATTATAAGAGTTAAAAACAGGTTACCTCTGCTCACCCAACCTTGTTTCAAGTTCTTCATGCAGTTGTCTTCTGTTGTGTGTAGCTCTGTGTCCTGTTCTCCTTATAATGTTGCATTCTTCTGGTGCCAGTGCATGAACAGCATTCTGCTCCTGTTCAGTGTGCTGTGTCTCTCAGCTCATAAACTGGCATCTTGTGCAAGGTGCATTTTCATTTGTCTGTGCCTGGTTTAGCAACACTGTTTAATGGAGGTGGTTGTGAATGGAGACTCCTGCATTATAGAAAGCAAGGCATCTTTAAAGATGCATTTTCAGAACTTCCTCAGGTGAATCACTTGGGTAGATATGAATGCTTCACCCTTTTGGGCCTGCAGATGTGGTACAAGACAGAGGGGCAAGGTACATTATTTTTTTTTTTTTAGATACTGGAATGACGATTTCACTTGTTTTTGATTCTTGTGAAACTCTCTTGAAATCCTTGTTTTAACCTATTTCTCTCTAAATTAGTGACAGGTTTGCAGGGACAAAATTTCTGACTGCTGTCTGTAATTTTTTTCCCCCTTGAGCTCAGGTTTGAAAAGGATCTGTTATCTTGTGTTTGTGCGCTCAAAGTATAGGTGTAATTATGAATAATTGGTTTAAGAATTAAATATTTCTTTAGAAAGGTAGATTTTTCAAGCAGGATATATATGTAGAAAATCTGCATAATGCCCTTAATTAAAAAAAAAAAAATCTGTATTAGTAGCCTGGAAGTATCCAAGCAGTAAAAAGAGTTTAAGCTTTGTTTACATTTTGGCTGCAAGAGGTGCCTCTCTCTTAAGTATTTAGATAAACAAACCAAAGCTGCTGTTTTCATTAGCATGTAACACAGAGCCCAGTTTCCTTACCTGAGAGAATGTTAAACTAAAATTCGGTGGCAGAAAGCAATTTGATCTCTTGCAAATATGAGTCTTGATAAACCTTACACTATGGAGAAAAAAAACCCCAACAAACCAACCTTCAAATTTCGTACCTATTGACATTGCTTAATAAAAACATCTCAAGTGCTGGTGCTTCTGGGTGTGTTTCCAATAGCAATGTGATTGCAAGGCTCTGTGGATAAAGTTACCAATCCTTTGAATTCTGACCTTCAGTCTAAAACAGCTTTAGAGGTTACTCTTTTTCTGATTTGTGAGATTGCAGAGAAAAAGTTAATGCTGGTGGAAGGAAGCGGGGGAGGGAGCTGGGCTTGGAGATGAGAACTGGGTCTTTGAAGCCATCTAGGAAGTTTTCCTCTGGCCTTGATTTGTAACAACAAATATTGGCAGGCTGAGTCAGTAATTATACGAAGTTTCCAAATAGAGCATTCGGCTGTGAATACAATTACTATTGAGACCCAGTTGATTCTAAGGGAAATTATACTGTTGGGTTTGACAAAGTAGATGCTTGGGGCGGCTGTAGCCATCAAAACCTGAGAGTAGCTTAAGTCCATCATCTGTGTCTACAGGGAAGGGAACCTCAAAATTGAGTCCCTTGTATCGACTGGAAGTGTCTCTCCCCTGAGGACGTGGGTTTGGATGATCATCTTCGACTAAATGCTTAATTTCAGATGGTTACACATAGGTGAGAATCTAGCCTCTGCTGAACAAATGATGGTCGTGGTATAGTTACCGTAAGGTTTAGAAGAATTTATTGTGTTAAATTTCTTAAAAACAGTTTCTAGGAAAAACATCAATGCAAGTATAAAATACACCACAGGACTATTTTAACTTAAGACTTCCACTTTGTCCTTTTCCTTACAAGGCCCACAGTGTGCAATATTTATGCATGTCTCTTTTAAAAGATACTTCACTGTTCCAGATCACCATAAGGAAAATCTGTGTGACTGAATGTTTCAAAGTTAAGGATGTACATATTTACTGTATTCAGCTAACGCAAGGTTTGTAATTTGAATGAGACACTTATATTAGTCATAAATGCAGATTTGTCTTAATAATTTGTCACAGTGAGCCTGGATTGCTGTTCTTTGAATTTTCTTTCTAATTCTAAATGCTTTAATCAATAATTATTTTCTCTATATAATATTTTTAGGGGGTTTTGTGCAGCCTTATATGTCAGTAGCTGAAAAATTATGCAATAATTCACTCAAATAACTAAAATACAGTAATGATCCACTGCTCCATCTACTGTTGAACAGTGACATGAATAACACTTCAGTAAAAAAATACGGAATGCATTTAGGAAATAATAACAAAATGGAATTTGCAACAAATAAACCTATTGTTTCTGTGGTTAGTGAACAAATATATTTTTCTTGCAGAGTAAAGTATTCTGAGTATGACTTTAATTCAGTATTGAAAAACAATGAGAAACTTTCCATCTTCCTTCTCACCTCATAAGAGGTGCTGACAAAACTGGTTTTGTTCATGTTAGTGGGAAAAAGTTGGAGAAAAGACATTCTAGTATTACTGAGCTGACTCATGTCATACAGTGCGCTGCAGTTATATAACTGGCAGAAATGTAAGTTATTGCTGTGAAAAAAAATTTGCAATGGTTTGTAAGTTCTAGCTTTATTCTAGTAGCACTAAATGAAAGACAAGGAAGGCTTAAACAGCTGTGGGAGGATGAACTATGGAAAAATGGCATGTGTGTGAAATGGTGTGTTTTATAGTCTTTACAGAACAACAGGACATGATTATTTTGTCAGCTCACTGATAATCTCTCATTTGTGGTGTGTTCTTCCTGCAGCCCACTCTTCCGAGGAGCTACTGATTATAGCTTTTATCACCCCTCAGAATGGTAGCAAGCTGCTTCTCATCATCAGTGGTGCACTTGATTTGACTTGTTAATTTTTATAAGCAAATTATTATTCACATATCACAGTGAAGGATGATTATTTTCAAATTTCAGGCAGTTATGTTTCCATGCTGAGCTGGAGTAAAAGCCTGAATGTCAATTAGAAAAATTAGCTCTTTCTCAAGGATGCTCACGGATTGCAATTTACTCCTTTCATTTCACCCCCTAGCTTGTAAACAGATAATTCTTCAAATAACTTTTTTCAGAGAAATTTATGTTGTCTTCAGCAGGACTTCTTTTATAAATACTTACTAACATGTTTATGTATCTTTTGAGCAGAGGTTTTGTGCAACAAATACAAGTAATGCTCCACTGATTCTTAGGTACTGTAGACAGTATTAAAAGTCCCTCTGTAAAACTCTCGAACTTTATTGGAAAATGGAAAGCAATTTTCTATAGTTCAATTTAATAGCTAAAACATTGCTTAAATGAAGACTCTTGTAGTTGGGAAAGCTGTATTACTCTTAAACCTGGAGTAGATCACAGAGCTCTGCCCTCAGGATGTCATAAACCTGGTGTCTCGGTTTTTAGGGAAAAGCCATCACTTTTGGGTAGAGTGTCTACTTCAGATGATCTGGAGACCAGTTTTTCAGTATTTTTGCATGGCAATCATTGCCTTCATGAGATTTCTAGAAGAGACAAGTAATGCAGGGTATTAAAAATTACCCAAAGGGAAATGATAGTAGTAGATACATTTAAGTTCATCTAGGAAACCTTTCCTTCACCCTGCCAAACTACTTATTTATTTTGCAGTTAGAGTACTGAGTATATATATAATTTACACTACTGGTGCCTGTAAATATATGTATATATACACACACTATTTTTTCCTCCCTTTAACATAATGCTTTTAAGATGCAACAAATCTATTAAAAAAACCAAGAATACTTTCACTTTGGAGAGTGAAAAATTGAGCTATACTAAGATATTCTCTTTCAAACTAGACTTTGAATGCTTCTTCTGTGGACAATCTCTGCATTTATTTATATCACAGCTGCCAAGAACTATTTCAGAATCCTATGTAAGTCATGGATTCATTCAAAAAGCTAAAGCAGCATCTACTTACAATTAATAAAGATTACTATTTCATATTTTAAATTATACTAAATGGTTCTGTAATTCGTACTGAAGTGGTGGATTGGAAGCAACTACAAATGCATGCAGACTACCAAAACTAGCAAACTGGGGCCAGCAGTTCATACGTGTTTTGGCTATTGATGATGGTTAACAGCACCTACGTTTTTCTTAAAACACATTACACACAGACCTTAATTCAATATTAATTTTATCCAATATATCTTGAAAGAATATAGTTAAATTGTTCTTCTTAGTCACACTGATAGTTTTTGGACAGAACACTTAAAATGGTTGATTTCTGTCACTTTTATTGTTTGTATTTACCAAGGTCTTTCTACTTTTGCTCACACAAGTAGCATGAGACAATACGCGCTGCTGTCAAATGCTGCAAACTTCTGTTCCAGCCAGGGATGTCTCTAGGCAACAGCTGCAATGTGTAAGATAAAACTTGTATGGAGGCATAGGAGGGATATTGCTGCTTCAGAGGGTTCTGACATTGCACTGCAGTTGTTATGGGAAGAGGCAGGCGGTGGCTTTCAGGGGCAATGGGATGCATCTCTTGCTTTAGTGAAGTGGTGTCTTCCTAGGCCTATTTCTGGTGTTAAATATTTCAGTAGTATTTCCTACTTGGAGACAAACATACGAACATCTCACTGTTCTGTATCTGTCTTACATCTAATTTTTCTTAATTACCAGAAGATCTGTAATCGGGGCACCTAAGTGCCCAGTAAACGTTGTGTACCAGATGGACCCATTTTACTTGTGCTAAAACAAGTGTGTGACACAGCATATGAAGTTAAAACCATATTGCATGAGTAATGGTTGCAATAATATACCCAATAGCTTGTTGTGCATATGATATTATGTAATAGGCCTGGTCCTTTACTTCTTAGGACTCTTTGAGATGCCAACTGCATTAATGAGAATGCAGAATCAGGGCAAATTTAGGCATGATGTAAACATATACAATTTCCACTGAAATCTCTGTTCCAAACCCAGTGTTAGTGCAATTGTGGTTTGAAAATGATGTTGGGTGCCAGTGACCAACAACACACCCTGCACTGATTTGGTATGCAGTTACTGGGAAGAACAAACCCCAAAAGATAAGTAAACAAACCTCTTTCAAGTAGGTTTTAAATCGGTGCAGTGCTCAGCTGTCATAATTAGATTACCTATTGAAATAAAAAGAACTGTACTCACTTAAACCAAATGAGGATCTGGTCCATGGTACCAGCTGTAGGATAAGTTCATAGGTTAGACCCTATCATGGGGTAATGATATACACTAATCTGAAGTACAATCTTCAGACATCAGATAAAGAACTTTAAGGCACTGCTTAATGGCTGTATAAACACAGAGGACTCTACTTTATCTCATATCCCCCATCTAGATAATTTATATGGCTTCAGTTCCCATACTGCATACATGCCATTCTACAGAAGAGATTAAAAATTCAAAGCTGATTCTTTTCTGGCAATGCTTCGTCAACACCCTTTTTCTGATTATCTTAGCCTCTGTGTAATTTATCCCATGTTTATCGTCATATCATCAAGCCCTGTATGTGTGTGTGGGGATCTGTCTTACTTTAATTAAATACAGAGACTGGGCACACTCCTGAAGTTATTACTTAGATAAAACTCCCAGTAGGGACCACAAAATAACCAACAATAAACTTGTTTCAGTAACCTTTACATTTAAAATACTAGAATTTATTCATATATTTGTGCTCTTTGGTTTTTTGGTTTTTTTTCAAAAATTGAATGAAATAGATTTATGCAAAAATTTGCATGCATCATTGAAGTCACAGTCTTTTGGGTTTTTTAAAATAATTTTTCGATTTCCATAGCATCATCTAAGATCACTATTTTTCAGAAAGGATTTTGGGTTGCATTTTCCAGTGTTAGATGGTACCTCACAACAACAATAAGGATATTTTTTTAGTTTTTCTTCTAGAAAAAAATGAGCTTCCGCTTCATTAAAGTGTGTGCCTGATATTTTTCATTTAATAGATGTAGCTCCTACAGTCAGTGAAGCAAGACATGTGTCTTTATATCGGATTGGGTAGGGCTTTTAAAAAATCATCTATTAACACTGGTAAAGAATTCAGTGGTAAGCATTTTACAGAAGATCGTGGCTGTTCCAAAAAAGCATACAGTTCAGAATGATTGCACAGCCTTGCGTTTCAGGGTTTCAGTGACTTCTACCTGACAAAACTGCATGACTCCATAATAAGTAATTTGTATTTCTTGCACAGTTTAATATAGAACATGATAAATAGTTTTCTTGGCGTGAGATCTGCTTTGCGACTCCAAAGAAGTGATGGGATTGTGTTTGTGCTGGCTGTGCAGACAGGCCCAATCGAAAGCCGCTTATTTTGACCTGGGTTCCCATATATGGTGTGTGACTGTCCCGAGATCCCTTTTCTCTGCTAAACAAAATGAAATCCTAGGTGCCTTTTCAGCTCGAGGTTGACTTGTAGCTTTGCAAACCGATCTGCTTTCCTGAAGTATTCCCAGTGTACTTGCTACAAAATAATGTCTCACTTACTGGGATGTAGTAGCCAGAAGATATTTCTCCTCTAGAAGTATTGCTTTCATTCACAGATTAGTTAATTGAAGGTAAGGATATATTAGCAGGGAATAACCACAGGTTTTTGTAAAGAGAAAAAAAGGTCTGTTTCAATCTGTTTATACAGTATAAAGTTGGGGGGGTTGTTGATTTTTGGTTTTGTTTTGGTTTGGTTTTTTTGAATTTAGTACTTTAGACCTGGTGTGGTATTAAGACTTTCTTTTTTGCTACTACAGATTGTTATGGTGTTTTCCTCATCATACTTGGATTATGCATACTGGAAAAAAGTTTAGAAAAATTAGTGTTACATGAAGTGAACAATACTGTCTGCAAAGTGGAAATGCTCCGGAGAACGCTGGTCAAATTTAGTTACTGTGTATGTTATAATGTTTTTTAACATCATGTATACATTTTAAAAGAGGGGTTTTTTTTAAAAGAAAAATTATGAGCAACTAAAAGTTCTATAATAGAAAAGCATCATAAACCCATTTCAGTTTAATGGCTTACTAATTAAATTACTTAATTACTTATTGATTGGTAAAAGCTAAGCTTTAGAGTTACTGTTACTTAACGCACAAATTTAACTCCATGCAACCATCTCTCTCTTCTTTGGAAACATTTGTACAGTCTGTAGAAATGGCCTTTATACAATTTTAAATTTTAAAACTTTAGGAAGTGATTAGTAATAATTAAAATACTAATTTGACTATATTTACAATTGTCTTTAGAGGTACAGTTATTTAATGGTTTATGTAGTTTAAACCATTTTAAAAGTTCCAGATATTTTATTTCATAAATACCTTTAAATCAGAGAAGGCTAGCTTAAATAGTTTTAGCAGACACTTTCTTTACAAGATTGCAAGAATCTCAGATATTTGAGAATAAATCTGTTACATATCCAATCAAAACGGCGTGTCTGGACATGCACGCTGGTTGTATGCCTAAGAGTCTCTCTGAGTATCCCTATTTTAGCTTCTCTCATTGATATGATGTTGGTGTAATTCCAGTTATTCTATTAGGACGGCTTTAGTTTAAACCTAGCTTACAAGAGGGGACGCATCTCCTCGTAATTCAACTTTCTTCTTCAACGAGGAGGGACCCGGGGGGTTTTCAGGAGTTTTTCTGGGGTGAGGCTGGGGAAGGTGCAAGGAAGGGGGGCCCCCTCGGGCGGGCAGAGGGCGGAGGGGGCGGCTGGGGCCGCGCAGATTCCGCGGCGGAGCGCGGCAGCCCCGGCTCCGTTCGCCCGCGCAGGGAAAGGTTGACCTCAGACCGCACAAGCCTCATTGCAGTTGTTGCTTTTAAACCAATAAGGTTGGGACAAGAGAATAGCTGCGGTTTGCATTACAAAAAAAAAAACAAAACCCAAAGGGGGGGGAAAAAAAAAAAGAGAAAAAAAAAAAAAACAGGCGAAGGGGAGTGAGAAGGCAAGCGGGCGCGGGAGCGGCAGCGTGCCCCCAGGCACTGCCTGGGCAGACACACACGGCTGAGGGACAGACGGCGGGGCTGCAGGCAGCCTCCCTCGGCCGCGCTTTGTCTGCCCGGCCCGGCCCGGCCCGGCCTGGCCCGGCCCGGGCGCTGCTGCCCCGCCGCGCCATGAGAGCGCCCTGACCCGCGGAACGGCACCGTGAGTACGCGGGGCGCTGACGGCCGCCGTGGCCGCAGCGGGACGAAGAACGCGGGAGGGCAGGCGCGGGGAAAGGCAGCGGCTGCCGCAGCCCGGCCGCCCGGGAGTGCGGGGTCCCGCGGTGCGCGGAGAGGCAGGGCAGGGGGGCTCCCCCCGCTCGCTGCCGCTCCCCGGCNAAATCAAGTGTTTCTCATTCCCTCCAGGCATGCAATTATGTACCCATTACCAATGGCAGCAGTAAAACAAATCTCAAATATTATGTCCACTGCTGGAGTTCTGAAATAAAAGTAGATCCAGCCTTTTCACTTTGGGTAAGCTGGACACCCTGACCGCGATTGGACTTCTTACCAGACAGCACTGGCAACAACACTGTTAAAAGACGGAGGGGGGAAAAAAAGAAGAGAAAAAAAAAAAAAACAGGCGAAGGGGAGTGAGAAGGCAAGCGGGCGCGGGAGCGGCAGCGTGCCCCCAGGCACTGCCTGGGCAGACACACACGGCTGAGGGACAGACGGCGGGGCTGCAGGCAGCCTCCCTCGGCCGCGCTTTGTCCGAGCAGGGCAGCGCTCAATTATAAATCACTGCGTGCAGCAGCTAATACTGGCCGTAGTTCAGGCTAGGGTTTGCAGGCTTCCCACAAAACAGATGTTAGGACGTTCTGTTTATTGTGATCAGCCGGGTTTGGGGTTTCTCCTGTTTGATTTCCTCGAGTGCTAATGGTTCGGCAGATAGGAGTAACGTGATGATAAGACGTTAAATGGGGGGTGGAAATAGGCACGTACGGTACGAAACCAGCCGACCTTGTTGAAAGAGACATGAGAGCATGAGAAAAATAATAAAAAAATTGGGAGGAAGAATGCCTGACAGAGATTTTGACAGTGCTTTCCGAAGCAGGAAATCCTTTTGCCTAATATGTTTAAATTTTCCAAACACCAAGGAAAACATGCAGATCCCCACAGGAGAACTTTTCAAGATGACAGAAAAAACATCTACACAACTGAAATATTTGACGTTTATTGACGTTTTACGTGGCTTATTTAGAACAGTGATCTTAGAACAAGGAAGTTAAAGACCTTTTGAAGTCTCATTAAATTTACATCTTGCTTTTGAGCAACCAAGATGCACCAAACATTCCCATGTATGTATTTCTCTGTGTTTCAAACATCAAGAGGAAGGACTGCCCTTTACAGTGCAAAATTGATTCTAGAAAAGTAAAGGTGTTAGCGCATTTAAAAATGTTTCTTTGAAGGTGGTTGGATTTTGGTGTGGTTTTTTTCTTTCTTCTGTAAGCAAACATTTAAAACGGAGGTAAGCAGAAGAGATAAAAGCTTTCAGGAAAAAAAAATGATAGTGTGTTTAATGTAGTTTGTTTAAATTTAAAAATGAGCACCAAGGGAAATTTGGAATAAGAAGTGGAAATGTGGTGTGGTGTATCACTGGAAGTTTTTAACATTAGATACCGTGTATTAAGACTATTTTATTTTCCATCCTATACTGAGATGGTTCACGAAGCATCTGCCAGAACATAGACTACTGGTTTGAGGCATAAAAAAAATTAATAGTATATGTGTGGATATGCATCTGTAACAGTACATATATGTGTGTGTATACACATGACAGAATTTTAGGTATATGAACACATCCAAACACAGCATTTTCACGTTGCTCACAAACCCATGGCATGCAGTTTTTAGCCGAGCACCTCACTGCTGTCAGAGTTTTCCCAAGGCCTGGAAGGGTCTGGAAATGAGCAGCCATCCCCTCTCAGCAGTTCTGTGCAGTGACAGACAGCTTGAGCCACGCTTCACCTTATGAAGAAAAAAGAATGAGTAATCATTTTGTTTGAATTGCAGTAAGTATGAAATATTTCTCAGGAGCCAGAAAAAATCTTGGAAAAGCAAAAAGACCTTCTTAAATGACTGGTCATAATAGAAGCATTGTCACATTGTAGTAGTCCTGTCTTAAAGGGAAGAAAGTGTTTGGATTTCAAAACCTTTCATTCATGAGCGTATGAAATGAGCACACAGAATAGCACTTCTAGAAGAATTTAAACTAGTAAATAAAAATTAAGTAACTGCAATTACCTGCTTCTACTTTAATAAGTACAATTTGTCTTTGATGTGACTATCTAGTGAAAAAGCCCTACCTCTTCCCTTAGAGCCTAGCAATACGTGATTATTGGAAGAGTGAAAGTATTACTAAGTTTCCTGGGTTGCCAGCAAGGTGCCTTTCTGCAGCCAATTTGCATTTTAGTTTTGTAACCTTCTGACTGTTGAAGCCATTATGCCAGTAGATACTGACTGTGTTGCTCTTTTAGGGAGGCAAAAAGTGCTGTTGGGAAAAAGTCCCTTTTTCTCCCTCCCTCCACCCCTTCCTAAAAATGACAGATTTTTTTTCCTACGAAGGAACACCCTCATTTGAAAACTGACATTGTCTTTGAAATTTGCTTCTTTAAAGTAGAACCGTATTGTAAGAGAAAAGCATGTGCTGGCTATAGTTTTCTGGGTTAAATTCTTATTTTCACTTCGAAAATTTCTTTTCAGCTGGAAAAATGTTTGAAATTATAGCCATTAAAAAAATTGCTCCTAGCAAGCAAAAATACCATGGAAAACCTGTAATTTAGACAAGTACCTACATTTTATTTGCTCTGTGCTGCTGAAATTTAGAATCCCTTCCCATTTACAGTTTACTTTTCACAGAACATTATTAACTTTTTGGCTTCATACATGATCTTCTGTCAGATGCTTTTGATTTGTAATTTAGCAAAGTATAATAAACAGTGCAAAAGTCATGAATTTTCCTCTGCATCCTGAGCTCTGTGGTAGGGAAAATGTGATAAAATGTGTACCTTAAGTCTTGTTTGATGATCTCTCAAAGCAAGTTTGCCTTCTGGAAATAATTTCTGGGGTTGAAGAGCATGGTATTAACAGATTTAATGTGGCTATTCAATGGATTGGTGGAGTACTATGTGAGGTTTAACAAAATGAGAGAGACAAATTGAACATCAACAAAACCTACATCTGTGAAGAATTATAAATTTAATTAGAAAAAAAGGCAAACTTAAAAAACCTCATTAACTAATCAGAATTTGATGTTACTGATTTAAGATTGTTAAATGGATGAATTTTAAGTAGCGTTGCTATCATTGTCCTTTTTTTCTCTCCATGTACTACATAGTGCCCAATCTGCAATCTGTATTAAGGAGAAAGATGTGAATGTTACTTACAACAATCAGATTGCACACAGTAATGTTTTTGTGGTATTAAGAAGAATGTGCATGCCATTTAGCATATAAGGCGTTTTTAGTTTAAGTAGAGCACTGAGTATGACAGCTCCTTTTCTTTTTCTCTTTTTTTTTTTTTTTTTTTTTTTTTTCTTTTTTTTTTTTTCTTTTAATGTGACCTATTTCTGTCCAGGTAAGGCCAAGCATTCAGGTTTTTCCCCCACTTCTTATTTGATATGTGAGTTACATTGCCAAACTTCAATTATCCAGAAACCTGTTGACAAAATGGGAATATATGAGAGACAGCACAAGCACACACCACCCAGAAATGTTTTTATTCTATGAACTAACTGATCGTCATAAGTATGGTTCCTTACTACGTTGTAATTTTGTACTGCACATAAAAAACTGAAAGCATGTGAAGTGTAGCATTTTGTAAACTGTAACTAATTTCACTCACATCTGTGTCTAATTGTTGTCTGCATTCGCATTCTTGAGAGTGGATTTATTTTTCCTGGACCACTCTGTGGATTCAGCTGACCAGCCTAAGTGAGGATTAGTTGTTTTAAAGTTATTTTGATTAAAGAGTCATTTTTAAATTTGGTAACGTGCAACACATGGTTTAAATAATCCTTGAGACACAAAGGAATATATCTAAAGTACGTCTAATGAAAATGAAAATTGTGGATATGAACTTTCACAAGTCATAGAGTGTTGGAGGACATTTAAGGTATATATTTAATTCACTTTGAATGAGCTGGTTATTTTTTTTGCCCTGTCCCATGAATCCATAAATGAGATCTTTCTCACTAAGCACCTACATGAACGTGTACATATGTATATATATTTTTAAATGTAAAGAAGTTACTATTTTTGTAAAAATTTGCTACTTAAAATAGTGAGGATTACATTTTTTTTATTTTAATCAAGTATGAATAATTCTGTAGAGCATGTTGAAAAATACCAGTTAATTAAAGCATCCATTTGAAAAACAAAGTTTTTCTATTATAAAAGATACTTTTTAAAAGATCCTGTGCAAGAGGGAGTGAAGATAGCTCTGTAGGCAAACTTAGTTCTCACCTATAATTTTTTCCAGGTGTTTAGAAGTAACAGCAGAAGCATATCCTAAGGCAGTCTGCAGCAGTTTCTGGGGTAGAGAACTGAGGGGGAAAAAAATCCTTAAACCAAAATGCACCGTTTTGACTGTATCTGCTAGTCTAGTTTGATTTGGCATGGAACGATGTATTGAAAAGCGTGTTATGCAGTACTTTAAGTACCCAGTTATAAAAAGATTGATGTTTTTCAGCGTGCATTATTGCATGCTTCTTGACATCATTTGTAATGTTCTTCATTGCCTGACTGCCCCTAACAGTTGTTTACTCTTGCTAGCAGTAATTCTGTCCTGTGATTAAAAATAACAAAAAACCCACCCCACAGACACATAAGTAGGATTTGCTTGGATGATTTTTATGGCACTTAAAATGCCTCATCTCCCTTGTCTTTGCTCTGTGATCATTTAAGAGATGTCAGTTCAGGTTGAATGGAAGCGCACAAGAAGGATCCTTGCTGTAGACATTAAGAGGGACATATAGCTTGCCCAGAGCAGCTTTTGTGTGCTTTCAGGCTAACAGTGTCCAGCAGTGTATCTCCACCTGAATTTTATCACCTGCTGACAGTTGTTACTGGCTAGAGTTTGTTAGTAAAGCAACAGTGTTTTTCTGATGGAATATGAAAACTATTACTCACCTGAGTTATAAAAGGAATAATTGTATTAAATTAAAAAAATTATTGGTGGGCTTTCCAGTGGAACCAGATTCCTTTTCTTCATGAGTGACTATGGCTTCCTCCCACTTATTTAGCCAAAAGTGTCCTTTTAAGTCATTTTATCAGAAATCTCATTAGCAACTGGAATTTTTAGGAGTAAGACTATGCAATAACATGTGGAGTTTTTATTTTAATTTGACCTGGCTGGAGATGGGCTTCTTTTAGAGATGGTTATGTAAGGCTGCTGCCTATATAGTGAAGGTATTTACCATAGGTAGACTTTCCCCTTGTTATTCTCTACTCCTACCCCCAAAACCTAACATCAGCATCTCCAGCTTGCCTTTGGGGTGAGCTCGACTTGTGGGTTCCCTGTGGCCCAGGCACAGTGGAAGGATGGCGAAGAGAAGAGTAAGACCAGTATGATGAGGGCAAGAACCTGTCGGGACTGAAGGGGACAGGAGGGATGGGAAGAGGTGAGCGAGGGGAGGATGCTGAGGGGCTTGGCACTGTAGCAGCTCATGCTGCCCATGACAGGGCAGCACAGCGGGGTTACCTTTGCGGGGTGCAGGCAGAGCAGAGCTGAGCCGTGCTGGGGGAGGAGGGAGCCCCTCTGCAGCTGTCACGGGCCCCTGATGAATCACTATCCCGTCACTTGGCTGCCGTCCCCTGGCGCAGGGAGGAGGGAGAGAGACCTGCCGGAGAAACAACAGTTGAGCCTTCAATTTAAAGACAATATGCCTTTCACAGGCACCACACACTCCTCCTCTCCCTTTGGACTTAAAGGACAGAATTGTCATCAGTAGTGATGTCCTTTCTTTAAATTAAGGCCTCGTAGTAACGTGGAGTAATAGAAGCTTCTGTTTATTTCCCTGGTTTACAGGTGCAGAAGTCCCAAACCAGTTCAGATGTTGCTGTTTCCTCAAGCTGCAGGTAAGGATTTGACTGAAAATTGCTAATTTTTTGCAAGCCTTTTATTGTTGGGGTGTGTCTTTTTTAACTTCAAGTGATAAGTAAAATATTTATTCTTGTTTCCCACATTAAGCAGATGAGTAAGTGCTGGAGTGAGGGTTTTACGTGCGTGCAACCAAGTCTATAAACCATGAGCACATTAACTTTTTCACAAAATTATTTGAGTTTATATTTGATGCTGGCATTTTGAACTCATTGCAGTATCATCTTCTTCTTTTAGTGTAGATTGGTTTAGGCAAAGAAATATTAAATGAAGGATCTATGTTTAGAAACTGTGATAAAATTTCAGTTACAATATGAAAGCTTTGTACCTGAAATGACACTTAGGCTTAAGGATATTTATACCATTACTGCACAACTAATTTTATATATCATTTTAATAGTCTTTAGAAGAGCCTGAGCATTTCTTTTAAACTGAAAAATTACTGGTTCTTATGCCTTGGAGGCACAGTAACCTATGAAGTTTCTACTAGGAGCAATTACTTAGAATGAGTACATCAAATAACAATATCAAAAGTTTTAGGTATAAAGAAATGGAATGATAGGGCACTTCAGTCATAAGCCCCAGCATCAACCAAGGGATATGTCATGGTGGTGGTAGCTGTTGGCCTTTTAATATAAGGCTATTGAAAGCACAGATCTGAAATATTCAGCTGCTTCTGTGCTGCTTGAAGATTTAATTTTTTCTTTAGATGGGAATTGCTCTTTTCTCATTTTGGCTAAGTGACAGCTGCTGAGGTACAGCAGAGTGCTAAGGCACACTAACGCCTGTATGGATTCACTGTATGTCGGTCATATCCCTTTTCAATTGGGCACGCTTTATGTAAACCACAAAGCAAACAAGTGAGCAGACATAATAATGTTTTAATGCTGCATTTGTTTCAAAGGAAACAGAGGAACAATTAAGTATTTTGCCAGAGTAAACACATACATCAGGAATATCTCATTCCCTGTCAGTAGATGATAGGTTTCTACAATTGCTTCAAGTGTTTTATTTGGTTTGAAGGCCCATTATATTGCCACTGAGTGGTAAATCTTGAAAAAGCCAAGTGTTAATTTGTTGTTAAGAGAATATATGTCTTCATATATTAGTGATTGTACGATCATTGTACATATTTTAAAAATACAAGAGTGCATCAATTTTTAAAGTACGGTACTTGGAATCTAAATTTTATTCCGTTAGAAAGCTGCAAAAATAATTACAGTAGCTGACCAGTTATATGTGGGACTACAACATGAGTTAAGCACTGGAAAAGATCAAGTTCAGAGAAGTAGTTAATTTTTTACTAAGTGTTTCTGGGGTATTGATAAATAGCAGGCTGCATCTCCTAAAGGCAGTTCCTCTGTATTTCATGTTGACTTATGTCACTAAAACTAGTTGCATCTTGTTTTCAGGTCTATGGAAATGCAGGATCTAGCCAGCCCGCATAGACGACTAAGTGGTAGTAGTGAATCCCCCAGTGGTCCAAAACTTGATAACTCCCATATAAATAATAACTCCATGACACCCAATGGCACAGAAGGTGAGCCAACCTTTTTATTTTTAGTGTTTCTTAATTTGTTTTTTCTCCTTGTTGCTTTGGTGTTCTTGCAGTCAGCAAGCTATATAATGTTTTACTATTTTAGGTGTTCCCAGTTTATTCATATGGTACATAAAGGCAATGTTCAATGTTTATCAGTGGTTATTGTTATTATTATCAAGTTTCAGCAATAGCTTCATTACAGGTTTATGTTTCTTTCATAGAGTTTGAATGGACTGAGCAGGTAGTACGTGCAGAACTTAAATTTAAAAAAAAATCAAAAAACTGAAAAGGAAGTTTAATGATGAGAGAAAAAAGTAGGTGCTTACAATTGCCATAGTACAAGAAGCAGTTTTTCAGTCTTTTTTTACTGTTTTGGTATTTCTTTATGTTCTCACTTTTTGCAAGCTCCTAAGGCTATAAGAATTTTGTCAAGTAGGCTAATAAAACTGAGTGTTGAAAGTTCCTCAGGCTAGCTTGCTGCTCTGATGGAGTGGCCAAAATTCAAACAGGTGTAGTAATTCAGTGGGGTAAACTGATACCTATTTCTCAAGATGTAGTCAGGCAGTTGATAAGTTATGTTTGTTCTCAGTAGAATACTAACAACAGAACAACCTAACAGCTTTGCCAGTAATATAATACATCTATAATACATCTAATAATACATATAATGAAACACAGAAGGGTTTATACAACAAGCAGCAAAAAATGCTCTTTCCTGTAGCATTTCTATGGCAAGAGTGGGAAAGATCATATGTGACATTTGGCTGGCTGTGTGACCAGAGACTTAATGCTTTACTAGAAAAGAGAGTCATGCAGCTTCAGTATTGCTGGTCAGTATAAATGTGTAGGTAAACTGCTGCAACTGTTGTAGCAAAATATGCCTTTTTTATTCCTAAGAACTGGGCCGTAGTAGTGCTTTCAGACTCTTTAGGTTTATGGACATGCACTGCATTTTTCCAGGAAAGGCACATGTCAGTCAAACAGATGTTGTCCCCCCTCTCAATTCCCCAAACATCTCTGTTATTCATTCTAATTGGAGTCCTTGGTAGTGGGGACGGTTTATGGGTTATCAGATTAACAGGAATTTGTGCCAGACTTGTGTATAATTTACTTTTTGCTATTGCTGTACAAGTATTGCTGCAATCAAATATTAAGCCATTTCGAAAAAAATAGCTTTTTAAAGAATAAATAAAGTGCTTACTGTGCTCATGTAGTTTAAGCAGAAATATACTTCACGTCCATAAATGAGTCTTCACCCTTTAAAATACACAAGTATGTTATTATATTTTTATATCATATTACCAGGTGTATACCACTTCTGGTACAGGATAAAATTGCCCTTTCAAATTAAAATTCCTCTAGCTCACAGAAGCCTTTGTTGTAAACTTCATGAGCTTTTCTACCTTCTGTATAACTTGAAGGTTCTTTTGTAGCACAAAAGTAGGGGATGTTCCTTGAAACACTGAAAGATGTTTATCATCTGACTTGACTTGTCATTCGACATGTAGCGCTGTGTGCATTAATATTACTTTGTCAGGAAATGAGGTATGTATGGTATCTATCTGTTAATGCACTGATGTCAGCTAGAAAATAATTTTGGAAATAATATCCCAACTGATAGGTAGGTATCGGAGTTTATTGAAGAAAGTCAATTAAACTGTGGTAACTTATTTATCTGATGCTGGAATTTCACAGTTGAAAAGAATTTGGAGTGAATTCTACCCAGAAAGCTCTTACTTGTGATACGTGTTTGCCTCCTGAGATGAAGCCAAACGGTGTTCTTTTGTTTACCCTTTTCCCTCAGGTGACATGACCCTCCTCAGCACTGCAGACTGGTTGCTCAGCCCTAGCACACAGAGCCCTGCAGGTTTGGGTGCTGCAGTGGGTGCAGCAGTCGTGGGCACTCAGCTTGCGATTTCGGATCTTGTTCCCCAGGCTTCCCAAGAGATAGCTTGTGCTTGGCAGTTCTGCTCTGAGCTTTCTTACTTGAAAATTCCTGTCTCTGATTGCTCTTAAGTGACAAAGAAGGAAAAGTTTTTCAAAGAAAGCAGTAGAATAATTTATTTCTGAACAAGATGTATGCCAAGAGACAAAATTTGTGAGTGAAGCAGATGCCTAAGAATCTGAAGGTGGAATTTTTGCTGCTAATCTGTGTTATCTTGAGAAAATGTTTTGTTAGGCTCCTTGAGCTGCTAAAGAGACTTACGAAAAAGTGGAGTGAATGAAGCAAAAATTTCCTATTTTTCTAGTGAGTGGTGAAGTAAAATTATTTTTCCTGGGATTCTTGAAGCAGAATCCTGCTGAGACACAAGTGGCTGATTGTAAGGATGTGGTTGTAAAGGCTCGCCAAACACCCTTTTTTAGCTGCTGCAGTTTGGTTTGCTTGCTTGTTGCACGTGGAGTGGAGATGTGGATTGCTGAAGCTTCACATGTCAAATATAATGTGTGAAACCAGCTTCTAGACTGCCATGCACACATTCTCACTAATGTGAAAGAGCCCTCCTCCTCTAGCATAAGAGATCTTCATGTGACTGAGAAGCAGGGCCTCTAGGTATTTGCATGTTATAAATATCTTGTAAAGATATGTTAAATTTGATTTGACTATGGGTGTGATTCTGACAGGTTTCCATACCCTGAAGCACAGGATATGTTCACTAGATGAGGGGAGGGGAAGAAAAAAGGAAGAAGGAAAAAAAATACCGGTCCCAAAATGAAATGGCTGCATTTCAAACAAATGTTCATTAATTCCTCTAAGGCACATTTTCAGACTTGTCTTCTATTGATGTTTTTCTGCAAGAGGATGTGGTTGGAAGATAGGTCACTTTGTTAACTAATATTTTTAGCTTCACACTTAGCTGCAAGTTTTCAAAGCACTGAATGGGGATTTAGTTGTGCAATTGAGTCTGAATTTAATCTCTACATGCAGCTTATATATAATATCTGTGTGCTTAATTTTGCTTTGATAGAGCAAAACTCTTCTCTTGGCCAGGCAGCATGGTCTTCACTGATGGGGAAGTAACATGGAAATTATAGACCTTGACTAGACAGAAATTTCCCAGGATCAAATGCAGAGGAGTAACACTAAGATGTCTGGTTAAAGGCACTCAGAAAAAATCAGTCCTAGTATGCCAAGGTGGTGCTGATTATATAAATACTACAGTATTTGAGATTTCCATGTTCTCTTTAAGTGTATTTCCAAAACATACCCTCTATTGTAGGAAAGAGCAGAAACTGGACACCATAAAAATTATGGCCCTGTATGACTTGCATAAGAAAATCTCTTAAAAAAAGTATTGGAGTAGGGATCAAAATGTTCATAGCTGTGCCTTATCTCTAATCTTCCTTTGTCAGTGAATTGCCATGGTGGGTTGATACTGAAGGAGTTAAAGGAACAATAACAACAGAAGCTCATAAAATTGCCATTCATTAAGTTTTATCAGACAGCTGGTGGCTATTCCAACACCAGTGCCCACTTTGGTAGACACCCTTTAGAGGGGAAAGGCTGTGAGTAATCAGTAAATTTGAAAGGAATAGGAAATCTGTTTTCCATAGCAGTCAACTGCATCCAGTTTCTGCCTATAGTGATCTTTACTTTTATCTTAAGCATGTAAATCAAATCTGATGGATGGCATAGGGTGAGAAACAGAAGCCTGTGGCCCATGATGATGATGTTTTATGCAACTGGAATGGAAAAGAATAGATGAGGATTGGGAGAAGGAGCTGTTATTTTCTGAGCAACTACTCTTCATTCGAGGAGTGCAGACCTGCTACTGCCCTCTTATTCGAGCGTTCAAGAAGGAAGGAGGGAAGGCATTGTCATATCAAGTGGGAAGGGAAAATGGATAACAAATTGAAGATCAGGTTTTCAAAGATACACAAGAAGGGAGGCTTCAAAGGGAGTTGGACATCAAAATTCCTTTGGAAAAAAACCGATTCTCACTCTTTAAGTACCTGCTGCAACATGAGAATGAGATCTCACACAAAGGCAGTCAAAGCTCTCCACTACGAGACTATCTGATGTGTGGCCATTAGAAAGGTTGTTTTAAGTCTGGTGAACATAAATCCATCTTCAGGGTTTCAAAAGGCAGCAGTGTGGTATATTTGCTGTCAACTCACAGTATTACAGAATGGAGAAAAAAATGTTTTCAGTATTTCCTACAGTAATGAGGGAATAAGATGTTGAAATCCATAGAAAGGGTAGAGCTGGTTATTGTTATGGCATGTGATGTAGATTTCTCTAAGTAAATTATATTTCTATAAATTACATTTCTTGTAATTCTAGCAACACTTTGTAGCACTCAAAATAGTCTTTCAGTACTGCAGTGAAGGAATTCACATTGGCAGTGAATGATTTTAAATTTATTCCTATTTTTTTATATTTTTCACATTTTTGTGTGCTTTGGGGTGCAAAGTTGTGGTAGGTGATGGTAATCAGACAAAATGATACTTCTTTTGATGATGGTTGGATTCCGGTACCTTTTAATTACTCATTTCCAGAGTTTCTGCTAGTTATGTATGCTGAAGTTTCTATACTTGTGTTTGCAGTAAGGAGCTTGATGGTATGCAACTTGTAATTGATACCTACATATTTAGACATTCTGAAATAATAGCATCCTAAAGGTAGATGGAATATTTGGCTTTCAGTAGGGTATTAGCAACAAGAGCTGTGGATGCTGACTTCTTTACCCAACCCAGAAGAGTGTAAGAGGACAGTTGTTTGGCCAGAAGCAAAAACTGCAGGGGTCCTGGGCTCCGAAAAGCAAGCTGGGGGTCTGTAGAGGCTAGTAAGAATCTTCACCCTGATGTAACTTCTGGAGGATAAAAATCAGATACAGCCGGATTATGTGAAGGCAAGGGGCTGACATGGACTATCCTTTCGTCCCTGCTCTTCACCTTTTTTCCCTTGTTGTATTACATTGGATTCCTTCCAGACTCTTTGTCTTACCTGTGCCTTTATTCTCCTGCTTCCCCGAGAGTCTTTCTGTCTCTTCTGAGCACATGTAGCATAATGCTCTGTTATTCCTCTTTCATAGGTACTTGGCCAGTGAAATGACTTGTCCACGTCTCTGCTGACTCAGACGAGTAACTCCTGTTGCAAGGACTTGGGGAGGAGACTGACTAATAAGACTGACTAATAAATATTTATGTACTTACTGTCTTTTCTATATGTATGCACATCCATTTTTGAAAGGTTCTCTATTTCAGTTTCTTCCATAAGTATTTCCTGAAAGAAAGCACCTCATTTAAGTGATAAGTTAATAGCAATACTGGTTCCCACAGGCATTTGAGGGAAACAAAATACTCCAAATGACGAATTGCTTAAAAAGAAAAAAAAGGAACATCTTGGAAGCACCATTATTTTAATATAATTTATTTTTGCAAGCTTCTCATATACATGTTCACAGCCCATGCTGTTTCAGACTGTGGATGAAGCGTGGTGGTGTAAGAGCACCCTCTGAGTCTGTCTGAGGGTCCCAGAGCTCCACGTGCGCAGTGGCTGTGCTGAGGCTGTGTGATTTCAAGGACCTGTGAGGATGTCCACTACTTTACTGGAAACTGTAGCCACAACACATGTGTGGTGTCTTTCAAGTGGGACTAGCCTGTTACACACATGTGTGTACAATTGTGTGATTCCATACACAAATGTCATATGGAATGTCATATGTCATATGCCTGGCTGGTAATACAGATGAGAAGGAAATGCAGTCCCAGCTGTCACTGTGCACCTGCAGAAACTCCAAGGAACAGAAGTAGAACATTTTAGTCAAAGATCACATCGTAATAGGGTGGTATTCGAAGAGCCTTAGCAGCTTCAGACTTGTGACTTGATGATTTAGCATTTACATTTGCATCTTATAATCTTCTGGTGGGTTTTGCTTGTCCCAAGTAGATAGAAAAGCATGAAACTTGGCTACACTTCAGGGTTAGCCATGTCGTTTGACCCCTGGTCAGTGAGTGAAGTACCTGTGCCACTAGGTTTGATGAAACAAGCTAGGGAATGTGATGCTTCTGATGCTGGCTGGAGGGAAATGGGAGCAAGCACTCTCTTTGTCCAGGTGAATTTGACTTTAAGTCTGTCAGTCCCGGAGTTCAGACCCTGGCCAAATGTAGAGCATATTATTTCCCATTTATAAAAAGTCCCACCTGGTTTGTCATTGTGATTCTGTCTTCATGAGTCAGTCTTGTGGCATGTACACCTAAATGGCAGAGCAGGCTTGACTTCTCCATGCTGCTCTCTTGCTCACTTGAAGACCTCCATCTTCCCAGAAGGCAGTGAAGACAACCTTAACGGCTGGCCTGTGGTGTTTTGTGGTCATTCCGTCTGGCTTTGGGTAAAGAATATGAATGCTGTTCGTGAACACTGCAAACTGTTAAACAGGGGCATGGTCAGATTCCCAGCTGAAAAGAGGAAAAGAAAAAAAGGAAATAGAATAGTCCATGACACCTCTAAAAGTGTTGGATATATGCTGCCTCCGCTTTCAGAGAACAGATACACACATTTGGTATAATTCGATCTTAGTTTGACCCAGATAGTCTCATCTCCTAGCTGCAGTGAATGAGACTATTTTCACCCATGACTGTTCTTGTCAGATAGATATCCAAGTTGATTCTTGCTTAGCAGCTACGAATACTGTCCAGCCTTGTCTCTATCCAGGTGTTTTTGAATTTTCTTTCTGATTTTGCACTGTAGTGGTGACACCATTTCTTTGTAAATTTAAGGTTTCTACTGCTAGGTGAGGAGGTACAAGGATGTTAAAGCTCTTTCACCTGAAGTGCATAATGTAAGAGGAAGATGAGGGTCATGAGGGTGTATGTGGTGAAACACACACGTCTTAGCTGCAGCCCAAATACTGGAGAAGTTTTGAAGCCTCTTACATCAGAGGAGGGGAAAGCAGGGAACAGTCTGGGCTTGAACTAGAATGTGCTGGTTTGCGCAGGGATTTTCTTTGAAAACTGTACAAAAATTTAGGCTGGAAATTACCTTCTGGTAGTTTCCAGACAATGAGATTCAGGAAGAGTTCTCAGTTTTGAGAAGCAGTAACAAGTAAGTTTATCAGGCTTCATGGTCAGAAGCTGATGATTTGATAATGTGATAGAAAGAGACATATCCTGGATAGGAATTAATATAATTGAGTAACCTGTAACCTTTTTATAATTGCAAGATTCTTCACTACAAACAGAGGAGTGTTTGCATAAAATAATGGAAAATATTATCAGCTTAGTGGTTCAAGGTAAAATTTTTGTCTCGTTGTTAGTAACAATTATCTTTAAGCTTCTAGGTGAACTCTGGGCTTCTAGTGAGTACAGAAAGAGGATGGCGACAAGCAAAACAGTGTGTGAATAACAATTGATACATAAAGTACTTAATCAAGATTTACAGGGTGTTTAGTAACTACTATTATTTGAAGATGAGACAAGCCAAAATAGGGCAAGAGGTGGTGTTTTTATGTATGTCTATAAACAAACTGACCACCACCCTTACTTTGTTGAGTCTTTTTGTAGCCCATGAACACTGAGAGCTGTCAGGCAGGAATAATCTCATTTTGCCCACTTACTCATTTTGCCCAATCATTTGTATAATACAAAGAATATAACATTATAGTGTTAATTCAGTCTTAAAACTGTAAAACAAATTTAATAAGTCAGGCATGTTTGCAATATTTCTATTCTGATTTAATGTATATGACATAGCTGTTAACAAAGATTAGTTAAACAGAGCAAGCCTTGTATGTATTTAATGTAATAAATGCAATTTTTAAAAGATATTTAAAAACCTTAGTTTTTGCATGCATGGAGGTGCAATCTTTATGAGGTATTCCTACAATTTCTGTGTTAGAAGTAGACAAATATTAGGTCTCAAAATCCATATTTAAAATAGCCAGGATGTCATTCCTCATAACACTTTTTTACTGCTATATATATCAGGTACTGCATGATAAGCTGTGAACTCAGAAAGTTGTTACTTGGCCAGTGAACCACATGAACCTGTGGGTTTTGGTCTGAAGTTCTCTCTCTCAGTGGAGTTCAGAAACTGCTGTGTAAGTCACTTTTTAACCACCTTTTGCTATACAGCTGACAAAACAGGGCACACTGCACTTGCAGTCTCTGAGTTATTTTAGAAGAAAAATCTTGACAATCAATATAACATTAGATCAGCAGTTGTGATATCTCTAAATTTTTGTGCTTTTTTTCTCCAAGCTAGCATTTGTGCTATTATCCGCTACAGCTATTTTTTCTATTGTTCTGTGTGTTTTTTTCTAACACAGTTTCTTTTTAAGTTTTTTCAGAATCTCACAAATGACTAGAAACAAAAAATGAAGAAAAATATCTTTGTTGACATATTTTCTTAAGCTCCTTGGTATATAAATCAAACCTAAATCACTAGTTCTAAATAAACACTGAATTTTTGCAGCAGATTAAGAAGATGTTAGTCTTCTTCTTGGACTTCTTATTGATAATCTGTTTTATTACGAGTGGTTTGGGTGGTATTAAAACATAGTACGTTGCTAAATCCAACTGTCTCTAGAATTCAAGTCTGATGATTCTGCACCTCTGTAAAGATCAGTTTTGATAAAGGAGCGAGCAGTGGAAATGGGAGCTTTCCTGTGTCCCTTTCCACAGTCTCTGCCACAACTGAGCATGGTGTTAGCAGTTACTGGCAAGCTTGCAGTGTGTGCTGTCTAGATGTGGCAATATTCCCATTCATTTCCCAGCATCACATTGTGAAAGCTTAGGACATGTTGCAGAAATGTTAGTTGTCATGGAAAATGTAAAGAGCTGAAATCCAGAGCAGCCATAAGCAGCATGTGGCAGGGCCAGATCTGTGCTCATCCAAAGACTGGCTTCCTTGCACAACTCCATATGTCTCACTCTCATGATAGACATGGATGATTCATGTGCTGCTGGGATAGACTGTGAGACTTGTATCCTTAGGCGGTCCCTTTGCAGTTCTCTTTCCCCATGACTCTGGGGTGAAATATGCTCCATTGTAGGTCAGTTTTTGCCTGGACAAATGAGACCTTCCTTTGCAGTAAGACTACATGTAAATATCTCCAACAGGTAAACCCATGGATATTCTTCTCAGTTTATTTCTTTGTATAGCAAGATTTAATCCTCTTAAATGTGCTTAGGCTGATAGAAGGAAATATGCAGTAATTTCCAGGCATTTTGATTAAAGTGCTTGAGGAATTGAGAGTTTTTCAGTACCTCTTCATCTTTGTTAAATTCCCAACTATCTGTGACACAAAGGTTCATTAAGGTTGTGGTTGTTTCTAAAGGCAGCATTGATTTACTAAGATATGGGTATAGATCTAGTATTGATACCCAACTTGAGACGGACAAAGACTCTCTAACAACAAAGTTAGAAAGTGTATGCTTTATTATGGCCAGGCGCCTACGTGGAATAGCTTCCAAATATGCAGGGCGAAGTCACAAAGCATTACAAGGTCTATTTATCCACAAAAGATTCAATACAAATGCATATTCATATTATTGCCACCTCCCATTCCCCGCTCCATATGGTAATTAGCTGAAAACTAATTAAGCATGCGCGCTAAACTCCTTTCAATGGATCGGTGGGCTTATGATTTTGAGAAGGGGGCGTGAGAGATGAAGTAACTCTTCTACCTCGCTTTGACCTGTCTACTTTCCTAGGTCAGGATAATAGATGGTATCTCTGGAAATTCTCCAGTTCTTTTCCTTCACTCTCTATGAATAGAAATTTTACTTGGAAAATCAGCTATTGTTCTAATCTCTTTGGGTCTACTGATCATCAGTGCAGCTGAACAAACAGAATAACTTAGATAATTAATCTTCAGCTAATCATTTGCTCAGTTACTGAAATTCAGCTGCAATTCTTGCTTTACTTAGCTTTTACTAAAATTCTAGTGCTTTAGTATTTAAGCTCTACTTTTTTTATCGAGTTTTTAAACTTCATGTTTCAGCATGATAGGGCATATTTATTATAATCCAAGTACTGGGTGTTCAGATCAGGAATAATGGGAACATGCTTTCTGATATCCTGTTTTTCTTATATTCAGAAGATAAAACAGCTGAGAAAGAAAACATAAAGTTTTTATGAAAAATTGGTGAGCACCTCAGTCAGCAGCTAGAATTCATTCCCACGAAGAAGGCACTGCATTGTATTTCATATATGTATTACATATATGTATTTCATTCCTGTATCTTCAGAAATAGTATGTCTAGTAAACAGCATTCAGTTTTAAACTATGTTGCACAGAAGTATTGCTCCTTAGTCGTAAGACAAATTCCATTTTGATGACATTTTTCTGAAAATGGTGTCTTGAACAAGGATCCAGATAGGTGCTCAGAGGCCCATCCAACCTGGCCTTGAACATTTCCAGTGATGGGGCAGCCACAGCTCCTCTGGGCAACCTGTTCCTGTGCCTCACTGCCCTCAGGGTAAAGAATTTCTTCATGATATCTAATCTAAACCTACTATCTTTCCCTTTGGATACATTCTCCCTTTTCCTGTCACCACATGTTTTTGTAAAAGGTCCTTCTCCATGTTTCTTGTGGGCTCCCTGCAGATGCTGGAAGGCTACAATTGGGTCACCCCAAAACCTTGTCTAGGCATAACAATCCCAAATCTCTCAGGCTTTCCTTGCAGGGGAGGTGCTCCACTCCTCTAATCATTTTGGTGTTCCTCCTCTGGACTTGTTCCAACAGGTCCATGTCCTTCCTGTGCCAGATGGAGCACTCCTAGTAGTGTCTCAAAGAGCAGAGCAGGGGACAGAATCCCCTCCCTTGCCCCACTGGCCATGCTGCTTTTGATGCAGCCCAGGGTGTAGTTGGGCTTTCTGAGCTGCAGATGGACATTGCCAGCTCTCATCTAGCCTCTCATCCACCAAAAATCCCAAGTCCTTTTCAGAAGGGCTGCTTTTTATCTAGAACAACTGATGCTATACTTCTCTATATTGTATGAGGCAGTTCAGCGTAGTCCTGACTGCTCATTTGCAGTGATTCAAAAATGAGGAATATGGAATATTGTTTCTCCAATAGAGAAGGTGAAGAGTTTGGAGAAAGCACCGACTGAAAACTTCCACCCTTTACTCCAAGTTAGGTTGATATGTCTTACCTTCCTCTCTTTTCCCCCAGCACAGATACCAGCTACAGAGGAAAGCATCTTTCATTGTTATTTCCGAAAGTATAATTGCGTGATGGAAATTAGGTTCAGAAGACTTGCAGATTCTGGGAAAACTTGGAGTAGTCTATGAGAGAAGTGTGAGTCTGACTGTAAAATGTAGCTGTGATAACCTTCTAAGAAAAAGCAGAAGATAATGTAGATGCTGTAATTTTTTGTGTCTAGATTGACAAACTGTAGAACATGCTGTAAAAGTCTGGTAGTTTCTGAAAAATTACTTGTGAGAGACATTTTGCAATAAATATTTCATCGTATCTGTGTGTCAGACTTTCAGTATTTAGTCATTAAATGGATGGTAAATAACTTACAAGCTGTGTTTTTAAGAAATACCTTTGTATTAGAGTTATGGTTCAGATCACGAGTGCACTTTTGAAGTGAACCTTGTGGCCACCTTTTCTTACACATTAATTCCCCTTAGGGAGTCTCTTGGATTTCACTTGTTTCAAAAAGCTGCTTTGCAGAAGTGCAGCTAATGTTCTCAAGCTGAATAACCCCTCTCAAAAAGCCCTAATCTTTGGACACTGGACCCTCTGCACCAATCATTTCACTTCATGAAACTTTCCTAAATGGATTTCACTGCTTGTTAATGCAGACACAGCAGAGTTTTGTGTGCAGCTAAGCACTGACCTCCCAAATTAGCAGACAAAAATCCTACGTGAGAGTCAAAAGAAAATAGTGGACGATTAGTAAAATCTTGAGAGATTTCTTACAAATCCCGTGGAGGAGGCTTGGTGAAGGAAACAGGCATGCAGAAATAAGAATTTAGATTGGCAAGGAAATAAAAGTTCTTTTGTGAGAAGAGGGAAGTTCCTGTGCCTCAGCCTTTCCAAACTTGGTACAAGGGGTTCCTGCCAATGATGGTTGTAATTCCTGAGTACACATGTGTAGACAAACATACATGCACATGTATGTGTATGGTGACACTGAGGCTTTACATGTCAAACGGGGTGCAGTTTTCCTTGGTTTTCTCGGATTGGCTCTCGGCAGCGTTACAGAGCTGCCTCGCCGAAAGGTCAGGTATGCACCAGCACTGGCGCGTGGGCCGCGGCGCCTCTGCACGTGTCAGCAAGAGCAAAAGGGAGGATGCTGATAGTAAGATCAGCCCTATTGTTTTCTGAAACATCATCCTCAGTTGCTTTTGGCGTGCCATAGCCCCAAAAGCCAGGTGTGTAAAAATGGGTTTGAGGGATTGCCATGATGTTCTGCTAACTCTTTGGGAGTAGCTATTGTGCCTGTTTTACATCCATGCCAGGTCAGCCCCATCCTTGCTCTTTGGATCAGGATACTGTCCTGATCCAAACATTTACAGAGTTTGCACTGGACTAACAGGAAGGGAAATTGTTTATTTACTTGAGGCCTTATCGAAAGTCACTAATTGATTATTAGTTGTGAATCAGCATGAGCCAGGAGAACCTTAGGGTCTTTCTTTTTTTACTTTCAGACAGCTGCGTCATATTGTGGGTGCACAGGGGATAAAATGTAAAAGCATTCTTTGAAGTATTTGGTGAGGACTGTGTCCTCTTTGTTTATTCAGGGTTGTTGAGTATAAAATTGGTTTTCACTTTGAGAGGAGAAATCCACCATGAGGAAAGTGTTTTACTTCATCACAAATTCTTAATTTTCCTCTGAAAATTTATTTAATTGGAAACAAAATTTGAACAGCCCTCAACAAAAACCATTTAAAAATTACTTCCTCTTTTGTCTTATTCCGTTTGCTGTCTTTCAAGCCTGTAAATGTTGTGTGACATGACCTAAATGTGGATCCTTATTGTTGGGTCTGCAGGATTAAGAGGAATCAGGACAGGTGCAGAGAGTTGCATGGGGACTTCTGGTGTGTTACAGTGGCTCTTATTCTGTGGGGACAGGAATAACCCTCTTGATCATCTTATATTTATATGTAAATCATAGCCGCCCGTATTTTGCATTGTTTGTATACACAAATACATAAAATGCAAAATATTGATAGCCATGATTTAGAACATTTTTAGCAGATTTTTGTTTTATTGAGTTTGTATCTGTAGTGAGTGTGTGTGCATGCACATGCAGGAATATTAGGAGTATATAGAATATCTTCTGTTTATATTTCTGTAGTTAAAACAGAACCAATGAACAGCAGTGAGATCGCTACTACTACTACCACAGACGGGTCTTTAGACAATTTCTCAGGATCAGGTAAGGAATAAACAAAAGTTTTAAGCTCAGCATTTTTTCATTTATTATGTTCTAAATAATAAATTTATTATGTTCTAAATAATAAAGGTGGTCTAAACCTTTGCACATCTCTTAAAAAGACTTTTGCACTTTTCACCTTATGGCTATTTCTGTTCATTTTAGTCTAATCAACAGGAGGTTTCCCCAAGCAAGGAACATTACAGTATCAGGCTTATTAATGTCCATCTGTGTCTTTGGTGGGAGTTTCACTTGGGAGTATTCTGGCCCAGAGCAATTACTTTTTGTTTTCTGTGAGTAAACATACATGCCTCTGTGATTATTATTCTAATTGAGGGGTAGGTCTTCCTCATTTATTGTAATTTATTATTAGCAAGGTATTCATTCTTTTGGCTTCTTTTCTTTGAGGAAGCCAAATGCATCTTAGCTTCTGACACACAGGATACAAACACTATGAGAACAAGCTAAGGTGTTTGCTCAGTTTTGCACGCCTGTGGGCTAACTGTGGTATTTCTAGCATGTCGTTTTTGTGGTGCAAATCAAATAAAATAAAGATCTAATAATATATTGTGGGATTACATTTCCATAGTAGCAAAATTTGACATCTCGCAACCTGTCAGACTCCTAGTAGCCAGCCCTTTCCTGGTCTTGTCACAGCCTCCATTTTCTGCACAGGCTGTTGAGTATGAAAGCATCAAGCCTGAAAGCCCAAAGAAAAGTTTCTAAGGTATTTTAATTCTCTGAAGGAAGAAAATACAGTATGTAGGTAAGAGCAGCTATGTACGTCTGTGATGATCTGACTAAAGGTTGGACTGTAACATTTGGCATGTCTGCAGCCTCACAGGCCACAGAAAAAAAGGTTACTGGGTGTGGAAGGCACTGCTTCCCTCCCAGAGTGTAAAGATGATGGATTTTCCCTGTAGCTGGCCAGGAAGGGGGTAGCTGGTGAGGGGTAATTATGCGTGCCTTGTTTATTTCCAAGTACTTAGCAATAAGGTCTGTTGTTTCTCGGGCTGTCTGATTTTACAGTAGTCTCATAACCTGCCGCTGACCCTTTCCTGGCAAAGGCTTCCCAGCCCACCTTGGGACCTGGAGGAGAAGTGACACCTAGACAGTAACCAGAGAGGGGAGGGCTTCCAAAAATACCGCCCCGAGCAGAGTAGACCAGCACAGCCGCCATGCTCTGAGCAGCGCCCAGGAGTACTGACAGAAATGGGCTGTGCACTGTGTAGACTCCTCTGCCTACAGGTTTCCCTAACAGCATCTGCACCTTGGACATCTTTTTGCAATACTGACTTGAAGATCTGAAGGCATTTTAGACAGCAGATAAGGTGGAAGAAAATAGGAGTGTAGTAAGGTAATACATAGTCTGTATTAGGAATTTTTTTTTTTTTAAAGAGGCACGTGCTCTGAAGTGGGCCATATGTTTTCAATTGAGGCACGCATAAAGCTCCTTCATAAAATGTAGGTCTTAAAAATTTTAAAAGTTAATAAAATGTTGCACTTGAGATATCAACAATCCTTTGAAAATATGAAGGGAAATGTTTCCATTAGGAAATAGGTTGTTTGCATTGCAAATGTTGCCTGTGTGCAACCAAAGAATAAACTATGGCTCAGGAGTTGTACAAAGGGGCAATTTAGTATTTGAGATTTGCCATCAAGATTTTAATGTTAAGCATTCTTGTATAGTTCCTCATAAAATATTATTTTCTATCTAAGGTATCAATGATATTTGAATTTAATTAAAATCTTGTTAATACTCTGAAATTCTATTAGGAAAAATAATATTTATCTTTGGTGTGTGTATTTACACTTCTGTATGCTTTCTTTTCTCCTTGGTGCAGCAATTGGAAGCAGTGGTTTCAGCCCAAGACAAACACACCAGTTCTCCCCACCACAGATTTACCCTTCCAAGTATGATATCTTTTTAAAATAATAATAGTAGTAGTAATAATAACTGGAATAGGCAGATTTTAACCTCATTTAAAATAATAATTGAGTCCATCTGTTAAGCCGTAAGTTAAACCGCAGCAGCTTCTAGGGAAAAAATATATTTTTTTAAAATGCTAAGAATGTATTTGAAAAATATTTATAAAGTTCTTGTTTCATTTATTCTTTTATTATTGATTTCTTATTGTTTTGTCTCTTAAAGTTTCTGTTGTCTAGCACAGCCTATGATTGTGTGTTAATGAAGCAGCAGGATTATAATAAGGCTAAAAATAAGTACACACATGTCTGTCTAATGCAGTGTCTGTCCTATTTTCTGTCATTTGTAATCAATAGCAGACCCTACCCACATATTCTTCCTACCCCGTCGTCACAAACGATGGCTGCATACGGGCAGACACAGTTTACAACAGGAATGCAACAAGCTACAGCCTATGCCACTTACCCCCAGCCCGGCCAGCCCTATGGAATCCCTTCATATGGTAAGAAGACACGTCCATGCTATTTTATTCCTGAGGTAAATGTGTTTTAGATCAAGATTATGTGACCCTCAGGTTAGTGCTTAGTGGACAGCTGTGCTCTAGAGCATTTCTTGTTAATTTTCCCTGTTAATTTTCCCACCTTGGAATGAGTGACACTTAATTTAGGTATTAAAGAGCTAAAAAGGTACTCAAGAAGATGAACCCATTTGGGTCAGGGGGAGGGGTTCATGAGCTTTGGTGACATCAAAAATACAGCACTGAAATGGGAAGAGAGGTCTCTGGGCTTCCATTACACATATCCAGACCCTGGTGACTTGCTCAGGGCTCTGGAGGTTGTGTCAGGATGTAAAGGTCTGAATTTCAGCTGATACAGATTACTGGAACCCAGATGAATCCGCGAGACTGTGCTGATTTTCAGCAGGCAAAGAAAAACTGATTCAAAAATGCCTCCATCAAAAAAATCTCACTTTCCAATGTTTTAAAACTCCCTGGAAGTGAAAATTGAGGTAAATTGCCACTGAAGCTCTGTCTGCCTGATGAAGGAGATAGTACTAAGTAGCAAATATTTCCAAAAAAATTTAATTTAAAAACAAGCGGCTGTGGGTGAGACCATTTTCCTGCCAGTTTGTCTGCTGGCAGACCACGTAGCAGTGCAGCAGTGAGGATGCATTATTAGAAAATAGGTCTTATATTCCTCTGGGGGAATATATTAAAAATACACAATCCACATGCTTTAAGAGGTATATTTTGTAAAGATACATTCAGATAATGTAAGTTTTATACCAAAGGGACAGAACACACCATGTAAGCTGTTCACTTTAAAATTGTTAAAAGTTTTAAGTGCAAAACTGGTGAATCTTTCATCTTGAAGTCTGCAAGTTGAAATTCACTACACCTCAAGTATATCCTACGGCAGATTATGGTGAACAGTAGGTAAAAGAAATACATTATTATTATTCTCTTACTTTAAAATAGGGTTCTAAGTATAAATTAGATGTTTCAGTTTGAATCCACATATTTTAAACTGACACTATGAGAGGGAGTCTTAGACACAGGCACACACATACTCACCCACATACACACACACAACAGCTCCTGTTGCTGATGGGAGCTTGTCTGCTAATTTTATCTGGATCAGGTGGGGTGATAACAGACAACCCTTTTCCCCACCCGGCTTTTCTTGACCTGTTTCTCCTGTGGACACCTCGTGTTCATACTTGGCTGACTGCAAGGCTTGGGCAGTCCAAACAGTGACTTCTTTGTTTTTTTCTTGGTTCCTCTGGATGAAATCCTGACCTCACTGAAGTCAAATCTAAAATTCCCACTGACTTCAGCCAGGCCTTGATTTCACTACTTGAGTTTAGCTGTCTCACTGTCTTCGGAGCTGTAATTGAGAGTTGCTTTACTTGGCAACTGCTGGTGGGGGTTAACATGCTTGCCTGCTCTTTTGTTTTGGTTTGGTTTTTTGCCTAGTCCATCCCCCATGCCTAGGACTTCAGATACATTTGCAATGTTTTACATTGCAGAGTTGCTTTTGACCACTGAAATCCTTGGCTCCTGAGCCAAGAGGATTTTTACATGTTTTGTTCTTTTCAGACAAAGCCCTGTGGCTGGTGCTAAGGTGCTCCTCGCTGATGTACTTTATAGGAGTAATATTTAAAAAGAAACAACTATTAAAAAGTTTTGGGACCTGACATGTATTTTTGCATATTTATTATTGCATATTTAAGGCATGCCATATAATCTATGCTCCCAAATGAAATTATGTGGGGAGCATTAGGACACTCATTTGCAACAGGCAGAAATCTTACAGCAGTATAAAGGGAGAAGACTTACACCTATGTGAAAGGAAAAACTGAGTTGAGGCCTCTTTCTTTTTGTTTCGTTACTCTTGGTCTACTGGAACAAAGAGTATTCATGAGGTCCTGTATCAGCCAGCCTCAAATTTTCTCTCTAGAGTGGAGTTTGGGAAGGTGCTGTCTCAACTGCACTTCTAGCCTTTTCATTTTTCCAGTTCCCCACCTCCACAGCCATGCAGGCAGGAAGGGGGGTGAAGGGGAATGCCATTGACAGCTGCTGCCCTGGGGCTCCTGGCTCTGCTTCATCTGCAAAGCCCCTGAGGGGGCTGGAGAATTTCCTGAAGCTCTTTCCTCCTGCCTGTTCCAGCACCAGCATCTATCAAAGGCTTTGCTTACCAACTTCTTTACTTCCCAGATCCTGGCAGTCCCCCGTGTCACTGTCCCTTCCCACTTCCTTGAGTACATTAGACTTGGGAGAAGGAAGCATCAAGGTTTGATGAGTGAAGGCTTTCTGTGTGAGAGCAAGTGTGAGAATAAGTCCCAGGAGATGAAAAGCTCTTCATAGCATGGAGGTTTGCAAAAGGGCATGGCAGTGCCACTCAAGTGGCATCCTCCTACTGCTGCTTTTGATCATCTCCTCCTGCTCGATCTGACACGGAGAGTTGGATCAGGCTGTTAAAGGAAATTTAGACTAGAAATTTAATGTTCAATTTAGTTAAACTTTCTCTAACCTATATGTAATCAGCATTTCAGAAGTCCTCATGTCCTTAAACAGACAACAAATTAGGAGTGTTGATACCAAATCATCCATAGCAGGAGTTGCCCCTTGTAAATGAGGTGTCAAGATTCATCATTCCAACTGCTTCATTGTAACACGAAACAGAAGAAGCAAGCATGAGGGAAATACAAGCAAACAGGGTTAGTCTGGCAGTTAGAAGGTCTGGCAGAAGGAATTAAGGGTAATTAATGACAGCAGTTGAAAAATAATTATTTCCGTGGCAGAAAATATGCTGCCATTTGTGTATAGAGAGATATTGAAGTTTTGCCAACACAGTAACTTCTGAGTCCTCTCCTACCTTCAAACATTGTTGAATATTGTCTAAAGAAAAATCTAACCAGGAAATGGACTTAGATTAACAGTAATTTTCAAAGGAATGTTACTAATTCACACATAGTTAATTCAGTTCAAATATTGTTGGTTTCTGAACAATGAGATATCACTGAATGCCACAGTGAAACCTAAGAATATTGTATCACTTTTCCGTTACTTCAGCTATAATTATTTTTAAATGGTAGTTAATGTTGGGACAACCTTATAATTAAAAATGAAGAGACAGAGGATGAATTGTGTGCATTTCCTCAGTATTTTGCTTACTGATATTTGCTTGCTCATTGCCTTTCAAATTGAGGGAAGAATCATTGAAACTGGGCAGCAAGTCATTCATTGATCAGACCTTGGATTCTTTTATAACTAAATTTAGAAATGAGAGTAATGTGGTGTGTAATGGATTTCCCCATCAGTGCAGGTTAATAACTCTCTGCTATGTTTTTCCCAGTTCGGGAGATTGCTTCAGGAGTAGTTCCTGTCTGTTAGGTGCTTATTTGCTAAAAACTGAATTAGTGTTTAATTACCTTTGAAAAATCATCATTGCACTTAATACTGCTAGTTCTCTATATCCACTTCTAATTCCTTAAAAAAAAATTAAAATTTTTGGAGCTGTGTCATTTTCATGTAGTAATATTACACAATGCAATTCTCAGTTATGTTGTTAATGGGTAGATGGCTGGAGAGCTTGGCTATGCTATGCTTCATTAAATTCATATAAAGTTGCTAATCTACCTCTGTGTAATGTCATGAATATATGGAAAAGTTTGCCTCTGGCAGGAAAGGAAAAAAGGAATAATGGAACTTCCTGTTCATGTATAAATTTCTTTTGCAGTTCTTGGAAACACAGTTATGAATTTAACCTCTCCAGGGTGAACTTCAGTTTTCAGTGTGCTTTTAGACTGCCCTTACCTTATTCATCTGTGCATGCTCTCAACATTTGTTCTCTCAGGCAATAGTGGGTATATGTTAAAATGGCTGTTAATTAAATGATTTTATTTTCCATCCCTGTTTGAATATGAACAAATAGATTTGCTGTCACTAACTGATTTAGGTGCATTGTGGGCAGGCATCAAGACAGAAGGTGGATTGGCACAGTCACAGTCACCTGGACAGACAGGATTTCTAAGCTACGGTGCCAGCTTTAGCGCACCTCAACCTGGACAGGCTCCCTATAGCTACCAGATGCAAGGTCTGTGGGTTTTTTCTGCCTTATTTCTTTATATTCCTAGAATAAAAATGAATGTTTGCTTGAGCACTTAACTCTGATTTTATTGCACTTGGAGATGAAATGATGATTGCCTTTGCTGAGAGAGCAACAGGCCAGCTCTCAGCAGTTTGGAAGATCCCTTGCTTCATTAAATTTTAAATAGCGAAGTGTTCTAGTGTTATTACAGTAAAAATGTATCTCTGAATAGTTTAGCAGATAGTGAATGAGACAAAGCTAGTCCTGGAAAACGTGACAGGATTATGAGTTTAGGAAGTGCCAAATATAATTTGACACCTGAATGTGTTTGAGGAGGGAGAAGAAGATAAAAATACCTATTGCAGCTGTGGAGGTAGCTAAGTAATGATTGAAGTCTGTTTCTTTGAAGTCTATTTTAAAGCTGTAAGCCTTTGTATATGCAGGCTATTATTATCAATTATATTTTGTAGCCTTGCTTGCCTGTTTAGTTTACTTAATGTCTTTCCACCTTGTTCTCCCAATTCCTCTTCCCTCTTCTGTATTGAGAAGTCACTGGGTGTGTCTGGTTCTGGATTGTTCACCACTTAATGGATATTTTAAAAAATCTTTGTTTACCAGAAATAGTTAATTTGGGATGTCTGCTGCAGGCCTTTTCACCCCTGAAGTTGGCAGTAGATATCAGATGTGTTGCGGATTTTGGAATTGTTGAAATAAGTGATCAATCACAGAAATGGACCATATTTTTTTATAAATTTAGCATCTTTATATATTATTAAGCTCAGTTTTAACTGTGTGCCATCAAGTAAACACTCCATGAAATGTCTTGAGGCAGAAGTGCTTTCAGAGACGAAGTGAATGAGATTTTGCTTTTGTTCCACAGCTTTGAGGGTGTATTGATCCAGTCCTTTGCTCAGGCATAAAGAGAGATTTTTTTGCTGCGTTTTTATTTTTTTTAAAAATCCCCTTTTGAACTGCATGTTGAGTAGGCTCCATAGGGCAGAAGTGACCATCTGACATCTGAAATATTGCTGACTTAGTGTGCTCTGACAAGAGGGACATGACCAGAGTAGTATGTGGATTTTCATCTACATGCTGAATAGTGATGATATTCTCATCGGAATAAATATAACCAAACCAGGTTACTGGTTTTGCTTTCTGCAGACAGCTACACAAAAAAACTCAGACAACAAACACACTTCCACACCCATCTCCCCCACCAAAAATGCTACCTCTCTGTAGGAGGGAGCTCAAAATACTTTCCAGCAGTGGCTACAATGAACTTCTGAATGAACATCTCAGCTTCTAAGGAACTGATAATTCATGGTCGCTAGGAAATAGTGTTGTTGAAAAGTCATGTCTGTGTTGCCTGTAATTTCTATTGCAGCAGTGCCTTCATGCCACAGTCATATACTGGGATCCTGTTATGCTAACTTCTACAGGCAAATAAAAATATAGTCACCGTAGAAGTTAGAGGCTAAAATAAAACACACAGGCTGGAAGGGTCTAATGTAACAGTAAAGCTGACACTGTTTATGTATAATAAACAGTCAGCACCCCATACTGGTTATCTAACAGTTTTAAGGGTGTTTTTTGTAATATATTGAGCAGAGGGGTGTCAATAAAAAGGGATTTTAGGCAGGACAGGGAAGTAGTTTTGCAGATGTCTGTGGGAAACTCATATAGAGGGAGGGAAGAGAGAGCAGCATAGGATAATGTAGAGAGTGCTTGGAAAATTTTAAGTGAATGCTGTAAGTAATATGAATGCTGGCATTAGTAGTGCAAAGCTAGGGCTCTGTCAATGGACTGCATAGAGTCTGCGATAAAGGGTATTGCTTTGTTTTTTGCTATATGCAGAACGTGTATGAGATCAGAATTGTCAAGCTCAGCGAAGGGTGACAGTTGTCAAGAGATGGAACAGTAAGATCTTGGAAAGCATTTTAGCTGTATACATTGAGAGGCAAGGATCTAAAAATATTCTGCAAAAAGAAGCATGTTAAAGATGACCCAGTTGTGAAGCTTTAATAAGTAAAGGATCAGAAGCATTGATTTAATGATGGAATTGTCCGTGGGGCTTAGGGAGGACGGGGTCTGAGCCTGGGTTCTGCTCCAGCTGTGCTGTGCTTGGGCTGAGAGCTGCCCACCTGTGGAATTCAGTGGATCACTGACAGTCTGCTTGGGCAGAAGAGCCACAGGTCAGAGTTGGAGGGTCCCTGTGGTGTGTATGTCCTTTCTCTTGCACTCATAAACAGCACGATGTCTGGGTGAGGGAAGGACTGGTCTTCTACAGAAACCTTAGAGACCATAAGAATGGAAATAAGGAGAGTATTTAAATGAAAGAATTGGTGGAGTTGTTAGTTACTAAGTAGAAAAGAATCACATTGCTGAACAGGTCTTTCTTGCAGTTAAATGTTTGACAATGTATTTCTGTACTCTACATGAGAATGTATGTCTTTGTAATATATTCATTAGGTTAACTTCTGTATTTGAAACAACTCTAAATTGCCTTAATTCTTTCTTTTGATTGAACAGCTGTTGAAAGTAAATAGAAACATTTGTTTCCCTTTCCTCATTTAATTTTGGAAGGAGAACGTATTCATAATTTAAACTATTATTTAAGGACAAAATTGATTCTCATGACAGAAGATGGGGTTAGTGCTGCTGCCGTTCAGTTGTTCGTGCAGAAAACTCCAGAGGGGAAAAAGAGTTTATTCTCTCTTTCCCCTCTAGCAGTACATAGGCTCAGCCTCAGCCTTGTTGTAGCCTGTACTAGCTGTTCTTCATCTCCTGCGTGCAGCTGCTGAGCTGCTAAATGGAGATAATGGATCCCACAACCTACTTCACCACCGGACGTTATGTGACAGTGCGCTCGGGGCCCTGCTGGCATTCTTGCCTGCGGTAAAGGGGATTTCCTAGCGGCCTTGCAGTTGTTCTGCTCGTGTTCCCTGACTGGGGTTACCTTGCGCTCGAAAGCTTTGGAGTTAATTCTGGTTCCTCTCCCTTGGATGAATATCTCCCTGCAGTGTAGAGACGCTGTCTCACAGTGCGTGTGCAGCCAATTAAACCCAGTGCTTTTCCTGACCCTGCTAAAATTACAGCATCATTAGTCACTGAGCAATAGTGGGGGGAGAGGCTGCCAAATTATGAAAATTATAAGGAGAATTGCTGCATGTGACTCCTTTCTAAGTTTATTCTGGTAAATGGATTTTTGTTTGTTACAAATTTATGATCACTGTAGGTGAGGGTGCATAGGGGAGAGGGTGAGAATATGACTCAGGCTGTTCTGCCACCCATCTCCCCACTCTCCTCCCCCACCCCTTACATTATTTAACGAGTGTGTTCCTTAAGCTGTTTTTCGTAGAAGTTGCTTCATAGATGTTGAATGACCACTTACATGACTAATGATTGTGGGAATGGGCCGTTGTTCCTATACTGGCAGAGTTATAAGGATTGCTCAGTGAGGATAAATGAAGTGGAGAAGGGCTGGGGAGAACAGCAAGGGAAGAACTCCATTTGCAACTGTCGTATTTGAGTCTTATTTGATTGTGACAAAAGCATGGCTTTTGCCCTGCACCCGAATACCCTACCGCTGGAAGGGTGCTAGACCTGTGATGAGCACCAGCATTGTTTTAGTTACTAAGGCTGTGATGATTGAGAATAACTATCCAGTTGGTTTGGGAATTCAACCATAAAAAAAGTAAACGTTAAGGTATTTGGTTATTATTATACAGTATAAAAATATTGTGCTGGATGGTTAAGCAGTTGCTAGGACAACAAGGGGGAGTTTGCCAAGGATTTTTAAACACTGTAAGCAAACGGAAGAAACCTTGAGTTTAAATAGGCCATCTGGGCGTTTAAGGCTTTCCTAAGAGAGCTGCACTAAACTGTGCATCATTGTGCCCTGATGATAGACGTAGCCCGTGGCAAGGAGACTGAGCTAGGAAAGCAAATGGGCTTCTGTGGCCAATACACCAGGGAGGACCTTATCCCGTGCCTGCGGCGGCGCAGGGCAAGCCCCGTGCCTGGAGCGCGCCCTAGTCCCAGCAGGGTCCGGCCGTCTTCCGATGCTGACTGGGATTCCCAGCTTTAATGTGGGTCAGGGCTCTTTGCAAAATAGACCTTTGACCTGCAATTTACAGCTTTTATCACATTTTAAAGCTATGTAGCCAGCCAATTTAGGGCAGTAAATCTTGTGCATATTGCAGGGGTTCTTATTTTTGTGTTTGTTCAGCTAAGGCAGGATAGCAGCTCTATGCCATGTTATGGCTGAATATTTAAAAAACAACTTCCAAAATCATTATTATTTTAAAAACAACTTCAGGCCTGTAGTTCTGGGTGGCCCATGGAGCCGTTTCTGAGAAACCTGTTTCATGTTTGTTACGGTCTAGGAGACCCCTACCCCTCCTCCATAGGAGCCACTGCTGACCATGAGATGAAAGAGAGAGATCTGTGTGTTAGTGTGTGTGTGTGTCTTTGTCTGAGAGGGAGAGATGCTGGCTGGCATGTTATTACTTTTCTTATTTGCTCTTGCAAATTATTTTCCAAACTTTCTGAGGAAAGATTATATGTCCCTCAAAAAAGTCTGGGGTTTTTTTCTACTTACAACTATGAGAGGCCTTTTATATCTTTTTAGAGTGGCTCAAACTGTGCACCTCTAAAACTTGGGTTTGAATGTATTACTGCATCACTCAAAAAACCCTACAGAAATAAGAAGAGACACAGTGACTTATATTCTTCTAGCCAGAGCACTATTAGAAATAAAATATCATTTCAAAGTTTTGCAATTTAAAATATTTTTCAGCTGTATTTTGGCTTTCGTGTTTGTTACAATAAAAAAATAACATCTGTTTTCCAATTTTAAATTAAATTTAAAACAACATGTTTTTCTCATTAGTACTGTTTATCTGCACTATCTGCTAAACTTGGATGTCAACTCTTCTGATGAAGTAATCTGATTTTAGTTCACAGGATTAGTAGCATCTATTAAGCATCAGAAATTTTTCACTAGTAGAAGATACAAGAGAAATGTTTACAGTCATTTCATATGTTAAGTTTAAGCTTCATCCTTTACTCCCACTGCTGTTGGACTTCATATCTTCTTCTTTGAGGCTTAACTTGTATGTGCTTTTAGTAACTTTTGCAGTCAAAGCATGTAAATATTTTTTCTTCTGACTTCTCATAGCTATGATACCTATTGGTTTCACTTTTTTTGTTTAAGAAAAATAAATAGCTCACAAATGTCCTTCAGAGGTTGTAATAAGTATAGACCCCTGTCCACATTCTGTCCTCTTTAGAGTTGCAAGAAATGTCACTTTTCCCAATGAGTAACCGCTTTTTGGATTTGGTTGTTAATTGTGTCGGGTACATCAGAGGATTGGTGCATCTGTTTGCCTGGCTCCCTGTTGATTTCCATCCCTCCTTGTCTCCTTTGCTCACCTGCGAGTTTTGCTCCCAAGGTCTCTGTATGTCTTTGCACCGAGGCAGGTTTTGGTGGTGAGGGAGGCTGTAAACAACCTGCACGCTTTAATAACCTGTGCTGACTGGTACTCTCCTGCTGGATGAGTTCTTTAGGTTGCCTCACTACAGACTTTGTGGTGGCTTATGTAGTTTCACCCTGTGCTTCCATATGTCTCAGCTGGTGGCTGTGTCACTCCTGGGTTATAACCAGCGAGGGCAAGACAGCTGAAAGAGGGTTGCTGCCCTTTTAGTGGAACAGCTTCTCAGGTTGGGTATTAAACAAGAGCCCCATCTGTCTATTTTTGGTCACTCATGAAAGCTGGAGGAGGGAGATGAAGGCGGTAATTCAGTATCTGGGCTAAATTCAATATTGGGTCTCCCTTCTCAGAGAGGTACTTTTTTTCTCTTGTGTCATGCCCAGTACACTCTATCAAAAGGGAAAAGGTTTGCAGCCCAAGTCTGTCTATGATCGATTAGTGAGTCCTAATGGCTTTGCAGTCGGACTGTTTGGAGTAGGGAGTTAAGGCTTTTGCTGCTCCTGTGAGGGGCTGAGGCTTGGGGAGGGGAGAGGACACAGTTCTCAAAGATGGGAGGGGAAACAGAGCCACTGGGCTTTCATGAGGGGAGATGATGTCTCTCGGGACAAGGTTTGCCCTTATTGTTCGACAAAAAAAAACCAGTAAAGAAACCTTCATTACTGCCACAGTGCTGGGTATTATTCAGAGGGGTGCAATAGCCTAATTTTCAATCAGAGCTGAGGTGGTTCCAAAATTCCTGTCTAAATTTAAAGGGGTTTTTTTAATTGCAATAATGAAACACAGAGTATAAGAAGTATGAATTATCACCTTTCGTATATTAACATGTTATAGAGCTGAATTGGTCAACATATGGGAAATATCACAAATATGCCATAATGTTGTTATATAATCATGTGATAGAAGTTATTTTCCAATACATTGTTTTAGTAATTCACGTAATTTTTCATTTCATTTCAGGCAGCAGTTTTACAACATCATCAGGAATATATGCAGGAAATAATTCACTCACAAATTCTACTGGATTTAATAGTTCACAGCAGGTAAATTTGTAAATAGGAGTTCAGCGACCTTTGGCAAATTTAGGATTCTCATCCACTGAAAAAATGTAGCCCTTAAATAGCTTATTGAAAGAAATTATCATCCTTTCAAGTTAAACTAAAGTTTATAAATGTTTTTCTTCAATCTGTCATCTTCCAGTACTAGAACTAATTGTCTTAGGTTGATGTTCTTATTCACACATCTTCAGCAGTGTGTCTAATAAACTACTTGTATGAGAAGACGTACTAAATTATGTGTAATTTAGATTTCATGTTACTGCATCACAGTTTTAGGTCCTACAGCATCCAGTCCAGGAAGCATAGGTGCTCAAAGTCTGACATGTGTTTGTAGTTACATTTTGGAATTTATACTAAAAAGTAGCAAAACTTTGATGGACTTTTCAGTTGCTTTTTTGTCTTGCAGGAGTATCCCTCTTATCCCAGTTTTGGCCAGGGTCAATATGCACAGTATTATAATAGCTCACCATATCCTTCACATTACATGACAAACAGCAACACCAGCCCTACGACACCCTCCACAAATGCAACATACCAGCTCCAAGAACCACCATCTGGCATCACCAGTCAAGCAGTTACAGATCCTGCAGCAGGTAATTACATGGATTTTATGGTCCCTGTGAGGCACGTTTTTGTAAGTTGAAAGGGGATTGGATTGGATTTTTTTGTGTGTAGTTGTTGAATTTTTTTTTATTATATCTTAATCCTGAGCCTGTGGCATATCTTGGACAGATTTTAACAGAAAATAGACTAAAGAAGAAAGAGGATCAGTAAGAGTTTTAAAGCTTATCTGGAATACAAGTTGCTTGTATTTATTTGTAAAGTGTGTTAAAAATTGCAGGGTTTGGATAAGTCTTTACGCTAAACAAGAACCTAGTGCTTTTAAGCTCTGTCTTAATTAAGATAGACCCCTCTGATTTTTCTTAAATAAGTCTGAAATCAAGAGACCATAACCCAACTGCCCACTTGAATGAGAGCTTTGGAATTTTTTACTTTCAGAGGACATAATAATGCTTGCAATGGGGAGTTGAAATTGCACAAGTGTTTCCATTTTAAGAAAAGATTTTCAGTGGCTTATTCTTTTTCCCAGTCATTTTACCTTTCTTGGTGGAATTTGGCAGTCTTTTACTAGCTGAGATGTTTTTTGAACATTTATGCCAAATGGTCCAGCTGTTTTTGGAAATGAGGGGTGAAAAATATTTTTCTCATTATTAAAAAAAGTAAAAGTCCATTTTTTTAGCGTTTCAAGCATGTCAGCCATTAGTAGATGGCAGAAGTTTGAAGTCTGTCGGAGAGAAAGTCCAAGGATGCAGATGTGTTTCTCGGTAATGCAGAAAGAAGCACTTATGATTTGACAATGGTATCAGGTGGTTTTGTTTTGGACTTCTTTGGGATGAAGTTGGTTTTGCTTCTCTTGAAGCACTTGATGGGGCTGATCTTCCATGTGCAATGCCAACTTCTAATATAATTTGCTAGGCCTCTGTTGCTTTTCTGCATGAGCATGCACCTGAAGAAAATGTTATGCAGTGTTGTCTCTTTTATTTGGTGCAAGTAAGTAGGGAAGAAAATACAGCTGGTGTGTGCATTTATATACACGAGGTCATGTGTGTGCACTGTATTTGAGAAAGGAATCTTTCTAAATATATGAGTGCTTATTGGGGTCTGTGGCATTTAGATATGGATGCATATTGATGTATGCATAATTATCCTGCTTTTCACTTCTTAAATATTTTTTGCTTTTGTTTTCTTGTGATTTTGTTTGCTTTTCTTTTTAAGTTGGAAGCAGTTAAGTTCCTCTTAGCCCAAAAGCCTAATGTAATCAAGTTTTAGCTGTTCTCAAGATACTAAAATTGAGTCATTGTATCATCTGGGTCTGTCCAGGCTGTCCTCCTATTTAAATAGTTTTCTGTGCTCTAAAAGCCTGAACAGAACTTTTTAAGAAGTCTTCCTTTTCTCCCTCACATCTTCCATACTCTTGTTATGAAAGTTTTGTCTAAAAATTTGAAAGAATTTGGTGGGCTTTCTCGTGGATGAGTTCTGCACCTAATCCTTCTTCCAATTCCTTATTTCGTATATGGAAAGCTGTACATCCATGGATGCCCTACCACTACTTGCTTAGCCCTTGCTCGGGTATGTGCACACCTCCTCTGGCATTGCTGGGACTGCCATTTCTTTTCCCAAGACATTAATGTTACTGATTTAACAGTTCCTTCTCATAGTTTGCAAATAACAACTCTTAATGTAACTATGGGATTATCATGGGCTGGCTGCCTCTACCAGAGGCAGGGGCACATTTAGGAAAGTACCTGCTGTGGGCCACTCTATTAGAAGGAGCTAATGAAAGCCATCTCCATCAATGTCATTGCAGTCAGCAGAAGGTATAGGGCTAGACTCAGATTTCACCATTTTTCGTAAGGCAATTTTTGTCTTTATGCAGTTAAGTTAGGATCAAGCCCATTTAGGTTCCTTCTGTATTGAATGGAAAGAGATGAACTCTTCTGTTTAGAGTTCTGTTTAACTAAAGTCTTAATGCTGAATGCCAAAGCCTATCCAGGGGTATGAGAGCAGTTTAAAGTGGCTGACATACCAGGGCTGGCTTCCTGAGGAGAAATCAGGTGAGAATCTTTTGCTGCCCCACAAACCTTCAGCGCTGGTAGAAGGGAAGCAAGGACCTGTCAGTGAATCCAGTGCTGTGGTTGCCAGTTCTCCTTGGACAGTGTAAATGGTTTTACTTGTTTCTTGCTGAGGTTTATTGCAAACCGTCAGCTGAGCTCATACACAGTCTGCTTGGAAGGCAAAGCAAGGCTAGGGTCAAAGAAAAGAGGGATCAACACGTAGGAAGGGAATGCCAGTGGCGTGGGGACAAGTGAAAGGTGTATCCAACAGAAGGAAATTCATAGTTGGCTTGAAAACACAGAAAAGAAGAGCAAATGTAACAAATTTTTATTACAATTAGTAAAATTTCAGTAGGCTGTTTTGCCCCATCTGCTCGAGTTGGACTGCTGAGTCTTTACCGCAGCTGGAATGCTTCATATGAGGGATGGTGGGGAGCAGTGCAGAGCCATCACATTTAGTAGGATGGGCTCCAGCTGCTGAATTGCAGCTGTCTATCCTTAGACATCTTCTATATTTAAAAAAACATGCAATCCGTGTGGTTATGAGCTATGCCAGGACAAGCACAGAACAGCCTTCAGACTTTACAGAGGCACCAGAATAATTTGACAGATATAGGTGGTTTCTGTGTATTTGGGCCAGTAAGTGAAACAGAAGAGTCTGGTAAGAAAAATGTGAAAGGAAGAAAGTAATTATGTGCTCTTGTGACATTTTTAGTAGAGTTTTGCAGACTCAGAAATCTCAGATAATTTCACTTAAAATATGTTTTAATTCCTTGTCCAAATATAAAATAATCTTTTTATGGTTTCCCTCAGTTACTAGTTAAATTTGAAAGGTTTTTGCCATGCAATCCAGAACATGCAGGGATTCTTGCAGAAGAACCTGAGATTTTCCATGCTCAGTATTTCTTCTTTTTCCTTGCTTTCAGGATTTGAAACTTTCTTGTACCATAGTCAGGACAAAAACATTCATTGCACAGGGTTTTACAGTCTTTGTATCCATAAATCAGGTATACAAATTAATGTTATTTTCTTGTGAACAAAAGCCTGTATTTTTCTTAGTGATGTAGTCAGAAAGTTGCTGGTTTTCTGTCTAAGCTGTAGTATCTAAGAGAAATAATAATAATTAAAATTATAAAAGAGAGTAGAAGATAAATTAGCAAATATTCATTTTCCCTTCCAATATTCAAATTCATTGAAATAGGTTCAGAGTGAACAAAAGCAGTATTTCTTCATGTTTCATATAGGTAAGCTGTGTAGCTTGCTGCAGGACATTGTGGATGCAAAAAGTTTATGGCAGTTCAAGCATAACTTTGACAAGCTCAAATATTAAATTTACACAGACAACAAGAGATTCTTGATGCACAGGATCACTGGAGACAGTGGATGAATTAGTGCTGTGTGTATGTCTGTCCTTTTCATGATTTCTTACTTAGTTTCCAGCTGTTTGCCTGTGTTGAAACTTACCCTGGACAGATGGAGTTATGCCCCCATCCTATGCCTACCCTGATGCTCAAAAATACTTGGAGTAGCATTCATAACATGTATTTCTAGGAGTTAATATAGAAAAAGACTACCTTTTCTAAAGCTGTAATAATTTTCTCTTGCAATATTTCAACTTCATCATAACAGCTGGTAATAAAAAATTCTTGATTTGTGCCATTTTATTTTTAATTGAGTCAGGAAGGCTGAATTTATCCTTCATTTCATATGGTGATGTATTTATAATTTATTAAACAGTGTTTCTCAGAAGAGAGACTAGCATTGTTCTTGAGATTCGATCTCTTTTATTTTCCTTGGTTTCTGTAATAAGTATGTTTAATATATTACTGGAAGGTTTGGGGTTTTTTTCATAGTACTCACGTACTTCAGAATGCAGATTAAAAACCTCACAAAGTTGGTGCCAGCCAACAAAGCTTGTTCTCATACATGGGTCACTGTTTTGCTCTTACAGACTAAACTTCTTTTTCCTTGAGTAGTATATCACACTTAGTATTACAAAAGGGAAAGCAACTTTTACAGTTTCTTATCATATTTCATAACAATAAATTAGAGATAGAAAAGTGAAACAGAGCAAATAGTTTATACAGGCAGCTTTTCACTAATACCTGCATGGAAAGTAATGCAGCTATATTCGCAGTACATTTCTGGTATGCTAACGTTTGTTCTTTTTCATAAATATAAAAGAAGAGTAAATCCAGAGGATATATTTGTATAAGGAAGAAAAGTCACAGAAAATTCTGTAAAAACAGAAATTAAATTGGATAGAATAGTGAATGGCAAAGTGCAGTACTGGTTTTGCTTTTCTGATAATGGTTGTTCTCCTGGAATGTTCATCTTTGGTTTTGGTGGGATTAAAAGTAACAATGGTTTTGAAATGTTTGAAAATTAAACTAATGAGTAAGAAAGGAATAACTACAATGGATACAGGTACTACTGGTTCATTAAGGGATTGCTTCACCTTTTTTTCTCCAACAAAGAAAGCTGGAGAAAAAAATCTGGACTACTTTGGGTTGTGGTCATATATAGTTTATATATATTGTTATATATGATATTTTGTTATTATTTTAAAAATGCAATCCTAAATCAAAACCTCAACCAAGCTTTGAAATAAGTAGTCATTTTGCCACTATTTTTAACCGACTGTTGAGAGCTTCTGTCAAGTTTATAATAGCGTGTTCTTAATTCTAAATATACAAACATTAAATTTCTTTTTCAAGTGAAGTTTGACATCTTGTCAAAACAGCACTAGAGATAGACTTCTATGATCCTGCCTTCAGGCATTATTGTATTTCTTGCAATACTTATTTAGTGCTTTTAATTACTACTAATACAGTACTTTTTTTAATAGATCAATTAAAAAAAATCTGCAAATACATGTGATTCTGCTGCATTGTTTAATCCTGGTCCAGTTGTATGCAAGTAGATGTTTGTATAAGTGCTCATGAAATTTGTGTTTAGTTTTATTTATGCAAAAAGAAACATAAATTATGCAAAAGTAAGAAAATCATAGTGTGAGACTGACATATTCAAATTACTTGAATCTTGTATGTTTATTCTAGTACACAGGAGTTGAAATAATACTGGCAAAATTAAGATTTAACGAGAAGCTGTTATTCTGAGCACAATCTAAATGGAAAATATTTGTACATACCTACTTGCTGAGACATTTGACTGTACTAACTACCCTAGACCCACCTCATCCATGTAATTTACATTGTGACATGAGATATGATTACTTTGATAATGTATGTTTACTCTTTCTTGCATAACATGTCAGTGTAGTAGGGAAAAAGTCTTGACTCACCAGTTGGTTTTACCTGAAGACAGACTTGATTTGGGGCTTTCTGGCATAGTCAGATTTCCCCAGATTTGTCATTGGACGCTATTGCTGTACATCATGAACAGTAAGAAAATGCAGCAATTACTTAGGGGGGATTTCCAAAACAAACAGAAATGAGTTACAGAATATGGTGTTGCAAATGCTATCTCTGCAGCTGTATTGTCTGTTCATAAGCAATCAAGGTATTTTTATTTCTGAGATGGTGGAAAATTTCCCCACGTGACAAAACCGTCAACACTGCCCAGAGTGATGTATAAAGGGAAGTGTAAGCTTATGAGCTCTTATGTCAAGTTGCAGTTATTTGGTGCCTTGAAGCATAGAGAAAAGTCTGATACAGTTAGGTTCATGTATTTTAGTTAAACCAGAATGTAAACATATTTAATTCCTCACAGTTACGTTTTTGTCAGGCTTGATGTCGCCGTGTACTACAGGGGTTGCTACCAGGTCAGAAGCAGGGGAGTACCAGTCACACCTGGAAAATAAGACATTTATAGAATCTGAGTTTTCAATGTTTTTTTTCTGACTGACTGTAGAAGTAAAGAGTGGGTCTTTCACACTTATCCAGGGTTCAGAAGAGGGAACCCTGAGTGTGTGAAGCAGAAATAAGCTATAACGGTTAGTATCTGCCTGGGGCACAGTGCAGAGCATTGCTGTAGCTGGGAGATCTAAAATGATGTGTATGTCCATGGATGCAGAAGAATAATTGTTGCTACATTATTAATACAATTTTGTGAAGGCACGTCCAGCACACAGAAATAGCTGTAGTGGTCCAGACTGGTGGATCCACCGGCCATACCCTGCGTGCCCCAGGGGCCATCAGCAGGCACCTTGGGAGCAGCGAGGACAGGCTGGGCTTGTGTAAGACTTCCCCTAAGCACTTTTCCAGATTCCAGATCTGTTTGTCTCAGGGGATTTCCAGACCTGCCATTGTTTTTGTGTTTAGGGTGTGCCTGCATTAGCATTTTAATTTTGAGTAGGGTCTGTTTGGATGTGAAGCTTTGGCTCAGCAGAGCAGTCCTAGGGCACCCAAGTGGAGTCCTTCCAATCAAAGCTAACTTGGAAGGTGTCCTCCAGGACAGTTCCTAATTCCTCCAGCCCCTACTGAGGATGCCCAAGAGACTAGATTAGGCAGGTCTTGCACTGAAATAACCTCTCAGAGTCAGGCAGTGGAGCCTGATATAGTTGTCACCACTCGCCTAGTCCCACAGATCCAACTTGCTAATGTGGTGCAGCTGTAGCACCCCTAAATGCTTCACTTCCAGGGATGTCTTCAGGCTCCTCTTGAAACCTTGTAATATTTTGGAAGCCTGGTATGGGTTTTTTGGCAAAATGTGCCACAAATGTCGTAGCTTTTATCTGAACTCCTTGTATTTAATGAGGCTGCTGCCAGCTCCCTTTGGTGCTCTTGCTTTAGTGTTGGACAGGCAATGGAGACCTGATCCTCACCCCCTTCTCTGCTCATCATTATGTGGAGGGTAGGGTTTTCTCCTGCACTTACTTGTGCTCTTGATGCTCAAGAACAGGGGAAAATTGAATTCAGTGCTTTAGAGACATCATCATTTCACTTGGCTAAGTGAAATTAAAGTTTGGTACCATGAAGTCAGCTGAAGTTGAACAAATTAACATTCTCTTACCAATGATTATAGAGTAATGGGTATAATGATAACATGGTTTGTGGCTATGTAAACTTCAGCAAGTCTTTTGATGCCATGGCAGTTAAATGTCTTCACTTAACAATCTTAAAAGCAAACTAGGCTAAAGAAGTTTGGCAGAAATCACAGCAGAAGGATAAAAATCTGTTTAGGAAAGCATATCCAGAGAGAAGTCAGTGAGAGCTCGATGTTATAATAGAAGGATGGCTACAGCAGCATTCCTCGGTGTCTGCCTTGGGCCTAACACCAGACCACATTTTCATTAATCATTTAGGTGACGGAACAGAATGTGTTTGCCTATTAAATATGTAGATGACACCATGCTGGGAGGGGCTGCAAGGTCTTTGGAGACTGGATGAGAACTCAAAAAATGGAGATGTGATCTGAATAGGAGCAGGTGTGAGGTATACATTTAGGCAGGAATGATGAACTGCACAAATGTGGGATGGGGAATGTTGGCAGCTTCTTCCAGGCTCTACCTTTCCCTGCGGACCATTCTCAGTACTCCAAATATTAGTGGCACACAGAGTACCCTCAGCCGCTGTTGTTTTTCTTCCTCCAGAATTTGTCAGGGCTTGGGCTTGTCGAGGCTCAGGGCTCAGCTGGACACTGTATTCTTTGACTGGGTTTCCTTATGAGGACCTAAAAGCAACCATTGGACAGAGAGCTGTCCATGCACATGGAGGTTTCCCTTTACATACATGGAATAAGTTGCTTGCACACAATGTCATGTTTCCCCCCCATTGGTTACTGCTGTCTGTCACACTGTTTGTAGCACACTCATCTCCTGAGTAGACTCAGAAGTTGCAGGTAGAAGCAATGTTGCTTATTCAGTTCATGTGCAAGGTTTGGCCAGGTCTTTGAGAAACAACCAGTTCAATGTCGCTTCTTCCTCAGAAGATGATCTAAGAATGCAGAATATAACACTGATGGAAAATATTGTAGAAAATGCAATTTTTTTCCCACCAAGTGGTGTCCAGGGGAGGGTAGCCAGCAGAACGTTCAGGAAGTCAAGGTTTGCTTGACTTTGCTTTGCTTTATTTTATCCAGTTTGGAGTGACTGTAGAGAGTGATAATCAGAGCCTAGCAAAGGAGATTGGCAGGGAAGGGTTAACCTAACAACAAAGGGTATCTGTGAACAGTCTTCAAGTGCATGCAGATACAATGAAGAGTATAAGTTTCCCCCAACTTTCACAGATTAAACTTCTACTGCTGTAATGATTGCTGAAGTTGTGTGTTCTGATGACGCAGCTGTCAAAGCAGCAGAGATTTCCTGGAGAGATCCATAAGAGCAGGACAGACAAATCTTTCTTGGGAATGATGGAGGTACAGTGGTCCCAAAAAGGGGTCCTGAGGCAGGGTTGGGAGTCTTTCTGTCAGGTGAGGGTCTGATGCATCCAGACAGATTACCTACGAAGGGGAGATGGAAATGAGCCTCCACCCAAACTTGCAGCCCTGGGTTTGAAATTTTGAATGCAGTATTCATAAGTGAAAGGTGTTTGCAAAAATGGAAAGCTGGATGGCTCTTACAAACAGGCTTTCTTCCCTGCCCCCACCACACTCTGCTCTGTGTGCTCACTTGTTTAGGTTTGCTTGTTTGTTTATTTGTCATGGAGTTTTGTTTATACTCTTTCCATCTTATCTGTTCCCTATTTTTTTAGTATTAGTCCTGCAAGTTTAATAATTGAAAATTTTAGGCATAGCATGTCTGTGAGAAGAACTTTTAAAACTGGGAGCTAAAGCCACACTCCTCAAAATAGTGTCAGAGACTAAATTCAGCCCTAACTTAAATTAGTCAATAGGAAATGCAATTTTTCATTACATCTAAATTTTAGAGTACATATTTAGAATATCACTGGCCAGTATACCTGTTGAAGAAATTCTGATCTGTTTATTTTATGGAGTTATAATTTATTTCAAGGCTTTTGTGCATTATTTTCTTTCTCTTTATTAAAGATTTTATTAATAAAAACAGTGTATAGCAGAAAAAATAATTGGGGAAATTGGTACTATTTGTTACAATTTCTTATTTATGGTTAAGTACAGTAGGTGAAAGAGCAGTCAACATTCCAAGTTTAAATAGTTTAAAAAATATTCTGAAGTGTGCATTGTCATGGGAAAAAATATATATTATTGGGATATGTGGATAGACATGGCTGGATAATTTTTGTTGTTTGACACATACGGAATCACTCTTTTAGTATAGGTCAGATGTCTTCAGGAGATTCTGTGCTTAACCCTGAGTAACATCTTAACTTGTTCTGCTTTGTTTCATGTAGCCTGAAATACTGAGGTAAATATATAATGTGAAATAGATAAGATATGCTAATTTTCAGTAAGTGTAGATTTGAAGGCTGAGCATGAGAATTTCAAGACCTTTTCCTTTCATTCAGCATAAGCAACTGTTATTATTTTGAGTAATTGTGCATATGTGGTGTTACACAGATGTCCAGAGTCTCCTCCTTAATCTAACCTTTGACCTCAACAGGATGTTTTCCTAGGAGAGAGAATCCCTTGTGTGAGAAGTATACCTGTCTGTTCAAGCTGGAATACCATGGTCTAGGCAGATTTAAATGAAAAATTACGTATCTACTGAACTCCAAAGAATAGTTAATATTAACTGAGCAGTAAAATTGAGAAACATAAAAATTCCAGCTGCCTTCGGTTTTTATGGAAAAAAAAAGAAATCATGGCAACCATCAAAATTATTTGTGAACTTGAGACTATGAAAAAAAGTTTTCAAAAGAGATTTAAAAATGTATTGTTTCGTTTCTGAGCACTAAGGTACTGCTAATTAAATTAATGGAAAGGATAAATGATGCTGGGAGTCTGCTTTGTTAATGTACAAGCATTCACTGTGATAGAGTCTATAGATGTTAAGAGTGGAAAAATATCTTCAAACCAGCATGCTTTCAGAAAAACTCAGTTGTTCGTAGCTACATGAATCATCATTCTTTTTTCATGTGTTCAATAATAGTAAATATTCTTACAAATAAATGTTGCTGAAGCATGATAATTAGCATACAATACTGGTTTTAAAGATTTTTATCCTATCTTGAAGGTACTCATTGGAAATGTTCAGTGTTGAATAGGCCTTTGCAAAATACTAGAAATTCCATCTTCATAGTTGATGCATATTTAACTCTTATTAATTTAAATTACCATAGGAAAATAAATACTCAGATTTATGCTATATTTAGGAAAAATTTTATTCTTCTGGCTCAAATGTAGCAATCTAAAGTGTCTGCAACCAGGCAATTTAGAAACCTTTTCAATTTCTGTATGTTTGGGCTTTTTTCACACCTGGTTGGATTTTTCTTACCCATCACCGTAACAGTTACTTTAAAGCATTTAAAGTATTTAAGTTTGAAAAGCTATGGTTAAATTAATGTTGTTTTATAAAAAAATGGTATCCCTTAAAATTGTTTGTTTAGAGTTTAATCTTGTAATAATTGAAGGAATGAAGATTTCTTTTTTCTACTAAGTCTTTTTTATGCATTTACTGAAATAGTCTATCACTCTGTTTTTACATATAACTTAGGCTAGATTGAATTAATTTATAAATCCATATTACCACTTATCGTTTCATATTTAATTATTTTACTTAGGACTGGGTCTGGTGTAAGCAAGTAAATTGAACATTCGAAGATTGAACTGAAAGGTAAAAAGTGTCCTTTCTTTACTATAACAGAGTACAGTACAATCCACAGTCCATCAACCCCCATTAAAGACTCAGATTCAGATAGATTGCGTCGTAGTTCAGATGGGAAATCACGTGGACGTGGCAGAAGAAACAATAATCCTTCACCACCACCTGACTCTGATCTGGAGGTACGTTATATTAAATGTCTTTGGCCTGTTACAGACTTTATTTTTATCATTATTTTGCACTGAGAAGTGTTACTTATGCATCAAAAATAAAGTGGCATTGAAGCTCCCTTTTTCTTAACAGTATTCTCATAGAAAATAGGATTTTTCTTCTAAAGAACCTTTTTCAGGAAGAACTCCTACTTTCTCAGAAAAACACTGGGTATTTCTTTCTCCTTTTCATTAAACAAAGCAAACAAACAGAACAAAACAAACAAACAAGCAAATAGTAAGAAAAGGACTGAGCTTTTCCCAAGGCACAGAAAGGTTTACATTTGGACAGGAGACACTTGTAGCACAATAGTGGGGTTTGTTCTCTTACGCTATGTTCACATTCCTGCTGATGGCCCATGGTTGATGTTGAGAACACATCTCCAGTGACACACCACAGCTATGAGTGTCCACACTGCATTACTTTTCCTTTCCAAAAGCTTGCCCCCTTTGTCATTGTGGGAGGCACAAGGATTTAAAATACTTGTATTTGAACACTTTATTTTTCATTAAGGTATAATTTTGTGTGTGGTCAGAGGACAAATTTAAAACACATATTTTCCATTGTCTCTAAGCAAAAGAATTATTTACTGATGCTGTAAGTTTTATACATACATCATCCAAGTTCATAGTTCATTGTTCCTCAAATGCCTAAAATGCATTAAAATTAACATAAATTAAGGGAATTTAAGTGCTTAGCAGCAATCTGCTTTGTTTGGTTTTAGAGGTAATTTTCAAGAGCAATTATATGAATTTTGTTTTGTAAGACTTGCAGAAATACAGAATTCTGACCCCGAAGATTTAGTTTTCAGATGCTTCTCTTTGTTTATTTCAGTTTCTATCTCACATCAAGCTTCAAAAATTACAGTGTACAATCTAATTTTCTATGTATATTTCAGAGTACTATAATTCTATTCTAATAGAAGGATTTGATATAATAGCAATTGTAGTAAAAAGCTAACATTGTATTACCCTACCCCAGAAAAAACACTTGTTAGTTTTGAAAATAAATGGCAAGGGAACTGTGGTTTTAATATGCAACCATTTCAATACAATTTTCCTATTTATGTGCTTACTGGTTCAAATTTTAACTTGCCATTTCAAGTATTAGCTTCACAGAGGAACACATTGATTTGATTCTCTTTTTACAGAGAGTATTCATTTGGGATTTGGATGAGACAATCATCATTTTCCATTCCTTGCTTACAGGGTCCTATGCTAACAGATATGGAAGGGTAAGTGTTGAGAAACTGATGGAAATGTTCAGTAATATTTGCTGGTTTATGGTTGATACACAAGGAATACCAGAGCATTAGTTGATTTTTAGAGGCAAACTGGTACTGGTGTTAGAAGACAAAGAATATCAAGCTGTTTCACATGTCCATTCTTTGCAGTTACTCAGCTCTTGTATTCAGTACATATTTAAATGGCATTGGGAGTAATACTTTGACCACTTGAGGTTTGGTTTGTAGATACAGGGTTGTCTGAAACTTCTTGATGTCATCAAAATCTGCAAAGGTCTACGTCCCCTCAGAGAGGGAAGAACTTCCGGGAATGATTGCTGTGACCAATTGGCTGTGCTCTATATTGAGAAGGCAAGAGGAAGAATACTTTTGGACACAGCCAAATCAGTCTAAAATCTTTTAACTTACATTTTTTTTAATCTACGTATTGATTGATGTTTTTGAAAGTCTGCTTATGAGTCAGATCTTTCTATTAAGCACAGTCCATAAATCATAACTGAACTGATGAATATGTCTACAGACAGTGGGTTTCCTTGGCAATTCTCAGAAAAGAAACATGATTTTAGGTGAATAAGAAGAGTTTAAAAATGGAATATTATGCAATCAGACTTTTTTTCTGGATTGTATTTGAAAGCTAACAACTTGTGCTAAAATCTGTTACAGCCTTTTATGTTCACCTCATGTAAGTTATAACTGGAATGTTTTGAGTTTCTGTCAAAAGCTTTTTGCGCTATAAAAATCTAGAGCAGTACTACTTTGCAACCTTTCTTGTTTGTTCAGGTAAGGCTTGTTTTCAGAAATGTTTGCTGTCATAGCAGCGTACCTGTTTGAGGAATATAATTAGTTTTTTTCATTATATGTCAGAAAAGCAAGTTAATTCAGCAGCCTTGGTTTCCTAGGTGTTGTTAGTTTATATTTAATTAATTCAGCAGCCTTGGTTTCCTAGGCATTGTTAGTTTATATTTAGGTAGTAAAAAGAAATTAGAATGTTTCAACTATTATTTTATGCATATGTATGGACAAAAGCATTATAGAAGAGTATTAAATATTTACCAGAAGTTATTTTCCATTTTTCAGACTAAAACCAGCTTTTGTGTGGCATCCCAAAATCTATGACAATTCAGTTCAGAATGAGGAGAACAAATCCCAGTGCTCACAAAAAAGCTCAGTGACAACAGAATCTCACCACTGCCTTTTGGGCAGCAGAGTAGCATTGGAAAAGCCTAATTAATTAATCACTGCCATAGAAGTACTAATGTTGGCATATTTTTTCCACTTGTTACTAGTTCCCTGTAGTGGGTTCATTAATTGGGGCCTGAACATAAACACTTTATTGCTGGCTGGTTGAAGTTGAGGAAAGTGGCTGGTATTCAGTTGCAAAGAGATAGAACTATGTCTGCTGCAAGGAGGGGCTGACTCCTGAGTGCAGCTCCATCACTGGTGGCACTGTTTACATAAGATGTAGCTTTTGCCTGCCTGTCTCTGGTTGCTTGGCATCTGGAAGGATATTCCTGCATTGCTAAATGCCAACCAGCTGTTGATGTTGAGAGGAATGATGGCATTAGTGCTTATGCTATGGGTAAGCATAAAAAAATCTTTTTAGTTAAATCCTTTTAGTGAGGGGTAGGAACATGCCTGTCTCAGATGCTGTCATGAAACTGTGCCATTCTTGTTTTGTTTTCTTAAGGTTTCATTCATATCAGTTTCTCTTGGGTTATTGACAGCTTCAGACAACAGTTAGCAGTTTCCAAGGATTTTAGAGAAAGTGTCAAAGCAAGCATGCTAAAACACGTATCTGTCATGAGAATTTTAGGGTTTATTTGTGGCAGGAGAAGGTGCATGTTTTTAAAAGAGCTTTTACGTATGATTATTGGCCTTTAAAATCAGAAATCTGGATCATAAGTCAATCTGGAAAAAAAAAAGTTGAGGGAAATTATTGTTCTTTTTGCCTGTATTCTTGTTTATGAGCAATCTAACATCATGTTCTCTTATATTTCTGCACTGCGGTGAGGGCTAGAGATGCCCTTTAAAAAAATTAAATCTAGGCTGATCACATAATCGTTAAAATACAAAAGATGGTTCTTCAAACCAACAAAATTGTCTTTATTAAATAATAGGGGATTTGGCAACTTGGTATGCAGCTCTTTTCGTAATGCCTGAGTGAGTTTCATGGTGAATGACTGTGAATGATGTGTGGTGTTGCTGCTGAAAGGATTGATTTTCTTTGCCTAGTTCTCTGCCTCATTCCTCCTAACTTCTTTCTTGTGCCACCCTTTACTGTATCTTCTTACTTTTTCATGTTTTTATGACCTGCTCTCCTTTTGCTGCTAATGCACTCTATTTTCCTCCTGCTTTTGTCCTTCACCTTTATTGTAACAAAATGACACCTTTATTGTTCAGTTTGAGCAGTCAAGGCAAAAATTATTCCAGAAAGCACTACATTTTTATTTAAGGATGATTTGAACTTAGTGAATTCAATGGAAATGTATGAAACTCTAAGAATATGATTTGTTCTTCCAGAAGAGAAGACAAAGAAACAAGACATTTCCATTTGCTTTTGGATTTTTTTTTAATATGTACAGAGGGAGATGTAGTGATCGAATAGAAAGTTATCAGTTACTTTAACTGATGTTACGGCTGATTAAGTTTTGAAATCTGGAAAAAGTTGGAGCTATTTAGAATCTTGGAGCAGGTGAAAATACATCTCAGAATTGTCACTAGAATACTGTGGTCTTTACATACATTTCCATCCTCAGTGAAAGCAGTTATATGCAGAGGTTTTAAAGGAATTTTCCTTTAAATTATAAGCTATTTTATTGTGGTTTAATATACTTTAGAGATAGAGAAAAACAAAGCCTGGTTTCACTTAACCCTTCATTTGTGACCTGTAGGCTTAAGTGGAAAATAAGCCTTGTACCCAAAGTGAACTTTCCTGTTTTTCAGCTTCTTGTTTCTCCACAAAACAAAGAAATCAAGTAGGTAGAATTTAGAAATGACATACAGGCAAGGTTTTGGCTCCAATGTCAGTATTCAAAACAAAAGGCTTACTAAAGCAGTTTGACATTGGTATTTCTTTTCTTTAGTTAAACTGTACCTCCCTCAGAGATTTGTACCTGATTTTGACCATACCTGAAAAGACACTGGCTGAACCTGCAAATCCCAGGCAACGAGATTGTTGGCTTTCCTACTCATTGAGTGACACCTCACAGTAATTAGTTAGCAATTAGTGGTTTAAAATTGTGAAAGAAGGTTGGGTATGGGATTATTTTTAAAAACCTTGTTCTGGCCTTGTCCTTTTTTAAAGTTTACAGCCCCTGCTGTAATGTCTGATGGCAGAGTTTGATCTACTATGATGCTTTAAACCAAGGTTCTTGTGCTTTTTATTAGAGGAGTTCCAAGTTTGTGACTAAACAGACATTTAAAACCCTAATGCAGATGAGGTATTTGCTTCTGTTAAAGATGAAGGTACTGAGAGCCACAGTTTAACATAGATTTTAAGTGGAACTTCCTATACAAAAAGATTGAGTTTAATCTAGGAGTTAAGGTTTCTTTAAAAAGCAATCCATTTTGTTTCTTCTTTTAGCTTTTGTGTTATTTAATCTGACACTTTCAGTAGGTGCCAATGAGTTTCTTATTTTTTTTCTGCCTAATTAAATTAATCTAATAAATGACATTATTTTAGTATTACTTTAGAGAAAACCATTCTGTTTTATTTCTGCCATGTAAAAATACCTCGGAGTGAAATGGTTAAAAGGCTTTACAAAAACCTGTTTTTACAGACTCAGAAATATGATAAAAATGTTTGATAATAAAGAAACCAAGTCATGTACACTGAAATGTAAAATATATATTTACAGACATTTGTTTAAAGTAAGTCAAATGGATTCATAACCAATACCATGCTCTGTTGCCCATTTATTCTGCTTTTCCAAATGGTATTCCTGTTTATGGATGGAAGCTCAGAAGGGACTTATTTCTACCTTGCTGCATTAGCAGTTGATAAGCAAGACTTAGCTCGTGATCTTCATTTGCATTTTAGAACTTTAGCCCATCTAACTCCTTTTAATAACTAGAGCAGAGGCTGCTGTGAGGTGACTTCTGTTAGTGCTCAGGCACAACAGAAATCCTTGTCTGTTTGAAAAAAATAAGCCCGATGAACTGTGTAGGGTGATGAGGTGCTAACTGGGCACGAAGATGAGCAGAAATGTCAAAGGGAGAAGAAGCTTCAGGCCTAGCTAGAGGGAAAATACCGCCTTGCTTTCCACCTCACATGCCTACAAAAGTAAAGTAAAGGAAGGCTTAGGTCTACAAATAGAACAACATTAAAACAGAGAGACAGAATACTTTTGTTCATATTTCAAAGTCTTTCCATTTGAATTAAGAAGCCAAATATTCCTCTTTGGTTTTTCGGCTGTGCCAGTTTAAATAGAAGACTTATTTTTAAGGGCAAAGTTCATCAAAATAACATAATGCAATTTTTTTTATAAGGGCTATTTTTTTAATTTTAAAAAACTTAATATATGTGAATTGAGGAATAACGTTTTATCTGTTTTGTAGCTTTGCTGCTAAATTTCAAAAATTCTTTCTCTGGATAGTAGTTCTCGGGTTTTGGCATTTCCAGAAGGCACACAGGCTGCCAAATCACCATTCTTTTCCAGCTCTTTTCTACTGATGCATTTTGCCTTTAACCAGTAGTTACAGAAAAATGAAAGTTCAGAGATCACGTTGAAACACCTATTAATTTGATTGAGAAGTAGAAAAAGAAACTGAGGACTGCATCTCTTGCTTTTTAACTGTGACTTGTCATCAAGTTTAGAATATTAGCTCATTTTCAGTAAAATATGGATTGTCACTTCTTCAGTTCTATTTAAAATATAATTCCTAACAAACTAACATTATTAATAGAGGGTGTTATGAGATAATATAACATGTTCTTTCAAACTCATGCTCCTGTGCACTTGGATAGACTTGGCATTACAAATGAGAAACTCTGTATCAAAGGTATATATTAGGCTCTCTTTTCGATTTTCCAGATTGAAAATGTATAAAACACCAAAAAAATCAAAACAAGACAAACATCTGTAATGCATTTGGTAACCACAATGCTGAACATGCTTTTTGAGTTTATTAGCTCGGTAAGGAATAAGTTGTTATGGTAATTTCTGTAGAGAAGTTAAAGTGTGTTATGTATTATTAACAAACAATAGTTTTGTTCACTCTGCATGGGTGGGCCAAACTAGAAGCATAATTAAAGCATGGTTTTGTGGACAATCAAGAAGTGGTTTTAAATGTAATTGCCATTTGCAAATAAAACATTAATAGTTCTTTGCTTTAAAGTCACTAGGTATTCCCAGGACTGAATCCTGTCATTTGTGACCAGTGAGAGTTTACTTTGAGTAACAATAGCATTATCGTACCCCTGGTTGGTCATAAAACTTGGGAACAGTAGTAGAATCTGGAGAAGTTTTAAGTGAGATGGATTTGCCCTTTCTGCACAGAGAGCAAAGAGCCTGTGCCAGGGGTGCATAAGGGTGACCACAGAGGTCCCACTGCAAAATCTTGAAGTCAATTGAGTTAAAGTCATATTTTTGAGTGTTACAGGGAAGTGTTGTAGTACAACATGAGACAGTTACTGAAGTTAAACTGACAAAACAGATGTTGCATTTCATATGAGTAGTATCTTACAAAAAGCTGTTCCCCCAGTTTGTATTTGGGTCTGTATGTTAGGCACAGTATTGATGGTGTACTTGCTTAATTTCTTCTTTAAGGATCCTCCCACTTCTGTGTCCCTTGGACTCCGAATGGAAGAGATGATTTTCAATTTGGCAGACACACATCTATTCTTTAACGATTTAGAAGTAAGTGTTCACCCTTTTAAAACACAGAGAGATGATTTAATATTTGCCTGGTTTTATGTGTTGTTAGATGGTTTGACAATTATTTGCAGAGTTTCAATACAGAAATGCTTAGAAAATAGCTGTATAATTTAGTCATTAGGATATAGAATAATATCTACACTAAATGTCTGCACTGGCCTTCAAAAGTTACTGCAGTTTAAACGGTAGAGTTTTGTCCTCACAGGTTTAGCATTTATGATGACAGTAGACAAGTTTCAGAAGTAGATACACCGAAAGGACCTATAAACACACAGAATTCAATAGTCTGCACAGGCCATTAAATATTAAACTTCAGCTTCTATAAAAAGTTGATGGCTGGGTACAGATTTCTTGTTCGCATCCCTCTGTGGGCAGTGTTACCTTGGCCCTGAGGGACATCATTAATGTTGTATGGGCTGCTCGTCTCTGTGGCCTGCTCCTGGGGCTGCTCTGCCTTCAGCAGGCACTGGCTGTTCTGTGCCAGGGTGCCCCTGCCTGCAGCGTGCGGTGAGGAGGGAGCTGCAAGTGCCTTGCCAAGGCCTTTTTTAGCCTGCACAGCCCATGGTTTGGCAATGCTTGGGAGATTGTTCCAAAACTCTCCAAACTGCTGAAAGAGATTGTCACTGTAATGCCTGGCTGTTTTATCTTAAAAGGGAAAAAAACAATTTCTGATCATATTTTAATAACGCAAAAACATGAAAACAGTCAGATTTCTTTCTCATCATAGTGAAGACAGCTGTTTATTTAAAATCCAGCTGCTAAGCAAGCTTGTGGTGGGGCTGCCAACACACATTAATCATCAAGTTGTTGTTTTGCTAGATTTTAGAATAGTGTGTTATTCCAGACAGGCAAAAGAATCTAAAAGATTCAAATGCAACTTTTGCTGATCAAAGTTAATTGGCAGCAATTGGCCTTTAAATATTTCCTGATGTTTCCCTTTTCAAAATCAAGCAAAATACACCTTATTCAATAGATGAGCCAAAATAATTTGAAAAATGCCAGTGTGTGATAGACCTCAAATGTGGTTTGTCTAACATCTGTCCTATATTTTGATTTCTTTTCATCTAAAAAGAAACCACTCACAGATGATTTGGCATCTTAGAATGTAATGAAATTATTGAACATGGTATTTTTTTCTTCCATTCCTTAGAGTATTTATTTTTTATTCTTACAGTAAAATAGCTAGTTTCTTTAAATTTTAAAGTAACATTTTCTTTCATCAAGGTAGCTGTATGTAAAGATATGATTGTTTTGGATATAAGAAGCACTGAGTTGCATGTATAGGACTTTTTTTCAGATTTGTCTAAAAATATAACAATGCTAGTTATTTTCCAACTCTGTTTCTGATTTCTGGTTATATTTCATTTTAACCAGAGCAGAATGAAAAAGTACTACTATTTCTCTATTTTAGCAGTATATTTAATAATGTTCAGTGTGTTTACATTTGCTATGCAGAGCCAGATATGTAGCTATTTCATACATGACTGTCAATGTCACTGACTTTAATGGAAACTAATCAATCACATTCTAGGAGTGGTAGAATATTCTGCTGATAGACGTGTTGCAGCCTTAACAATACAGGACAGCAGTTCATTCACTGAAGAACTTTGAAGCTGTGTATGAGAAAACACTACTCAAGGTGGTTCATGGAGGCAGAAGAGCTCACTGATGAGCCTGATTCTTTGCATTTCCACCCTAACAAGCCAGTTTATCTTGTAGCTCCAAACTGAAGTGTAATAGTTTGTGTCTGTACCCCAGTCTGTCTTCCTCATACATAGAGGCACCCAGGAGTGAGCAGTTGTGTGCATGTCCTTGTACGTGAGGTCTAATCCTTATGTCTGGGGAACACGAGCACCAGTCTGAAAGATTGTGCCTTGTCCAAGGAGTGAAGGGCGTGTTCTGTGTGCATGGAGAAGCCTTCAGAGAAGTACACAGTGAAAGGGCATAAGAGAGCCTGTACTTTGTGGGAAGCAGCATGTAAGGACTAGACCTTATCACAGGCTGAGACTTCCAGTTCACCAGAAATGACACCTTTTTTTGAACATGTCACAGACACGTGGTGTTTTTGAAGGAGCATGTCCTCCTGGAGCCACAGTTTGTCATTCTTGTGAGCATCACCATTTTACTAGCAGGGCCTGCCAGTTTCCCAAGGGCTGTGACCTCAGGGCAGGTTCCCCGCATCCATCTCAGAAACTCAAAAGTCCTTGCTTGGTGGTTTGGAAGTTCATAGTTTGACAGGCTTTCATGAAAACTGGACAATTTGGTTCGGAAATACCTCAGGCTTAAAGCATCTGTTCTCTCTGATGACAGAGTCTGAATGATCTAGAGGTGACTCTGCTCAGGCTTGAGCTTTCCAGGGCATGAGCACAACATTTGGGCTGTTGGGAATGAAGACATTTGTGAGCACCATTGCCAGTGAACTGCAGAGCTTGGGAATCCTTGCCCTGCAATAGTATGAAGAAAGGCAAAGCTGGATTTGGAACACATCTAACCCAAAGAGTTGATGTGTCTTTGGGTCTAGGCTTAATTCAAAGTGGGAACCTGAAAGCTGATGCCCTCTGTCTCACCCAGGCTCAGAGGGAACCCTTCTTGGCATATAGAGAGGCCACTTTTACAGTCAGGCAATCATCTGTCATAACTTTTGCCTATGATACGCATTTTTCCAGATACCACAGGTTAATGTTTTTAAATAAAAATCTTCTTTCATCCAACGCATTCCAGAAGATGCTATAATCAGAACAGTCATACAGTCCTCTGCTGCTGTTGTTTCACACGGGCACCAGTGATGCAGCCAGAAACAGTCTGAGGTAACAGAGAGTCAAGATGGATTACAGAGCCCTGGGAGCAGCAGGAAGGGATTCTGGAGTGCAGGTAGTTTTTTCATCAATCCTCCCAGCCATAGAAAAGGAGTTTGAAAGGGCCAGTCGAATCTGGCAAATTGACAAATGGTCAGTGAGGCTCTGTGTAGACAGGTAGGAACAGCCTCACACTGCCAATCCCTGGTCCTCATGGTGAGCTTCAGCCACCCAAATATCTCTTGAAGGTACAACACAGTAGGCCATAAGCAATCCAGGAGGTTCTTAATGCATTGATGATGACTTCCTTCTGCAAGTGATGGAGGAGCCAACAAGGAGAGGTGCTATGCTGGACCTCATTCTTACCAACAAAGAATGGCTGGTGAGGAACGTGGAGCTCAAGGAGTGACTGCAGTGACAATGAAATGGTGGATTTCAAGATACTTGGGGCAGCAAGGAGGGTACACAGGAAGCTCACAACCCTGAACTTCAGAAGAAAGACTCTGGCCTCTTCAGCAATCTTCCTGGTAGAATACCATGGGATAAATCCCTAGAGGGAAGAGGAGCCCAAGAAAAGTGGCTAATATTCAAGGATCAGTTCCTTCAATCTCAGGAATGGTGCATCCCAACAAAGAGCATGTGATCAACCCATTGGAGGGAATAGATGCCATCCAAAGGGACCTTGAAAGGCTTGAAAGGTGGGCGCATGCAAACCTCAGATTGTTCAACAAGGCCAAGTGCAAAGTGCTGCAATCTGGATTGGGGAAATCCAGAGGAGACTGGATTGAGGGCGTCTCTGGGTGGAAGGACTGGGGGGTGCTCATTGACAAGAAGCTAAGCATTACCTGGCAATGTGCATTTGCAGCACAGAAAGCCATTTGTGTCCTGGGCAGCATCAAAAGCATGACCACCAGGTCAAGGAGGTGATTTTTCCCCTTTACTCTGTCCTCATGAGATCCCACCTGGAGTTCTGCATCCAACTCTGGGACTCCAGTGAAAGAAAGGCATAGAGTGAATCCAGAGGAGGCCACAAAGTTGGTGAGAAGGTCCAGGAGAACCTTACTGTGGCCTTCCAGTGCCTAAAGGGGAGAGCAGGAGAGGGACTTCTTGCAAGGTGTCATGTAGTGACAGGACATGTGTTGATGGCTTTAAACTGAAAGAGGGTAGGTTTGGATTAGGTATTAGGTAGAAATTCCTTAGTGTGAGGTTGGTGAGACACTGGAACAGGTTGGCCAGGAAAGTTATGGATGCCCCATCCCTGGAAGGACATAAGGTCAGGTTGGATGAAGCTTTGAGCAGTCTGGTCTAGTGGGATGTGTCTCTGCCCATGACAGGAGGTTTGGAACTGGATGATCTTTAAGGTCCCTTCCAACCAAAACCATGTTGTGATTCTATCTTCATCTCTAAAGCTTGTATATAGTTACATATTTATACTGACACTTCAAAAAAAATATTACTTTGCTCATTTTTTTGGAATATCAGGTGCATATTATGACTAGACATGTTAAAGGAATATTGGTGGTAGTGAATTATTAGGAACATCTTATTTGAAAAAGTTAGTTCGGTGCTTTGCCAACTTTATTCTAAAATGACACCATCTCATTAGATCTGTTCCTTTGGAGATGTATACTGAAGCTGAATATGTCACTTATTAAGCCTTTTTTTTGTCTAATCTTACCTAGTATTTGGAAGTACTTTTTTTCTTGGTTTGTGTTGAATTCTATTGAAGTAATTAAAAGTAAATTAATTTGTAGTTTTATTTCATGGGGTTTTTTTCTTTAAGGACTTTTATTTATTTGTTCATTTCAAGTTTTTTGGCGTGGGCTTTAGTGGGAAGGTTCAAAATAAGATTATAATGATACTATAAAAAATTAATTTTTCACACCTCTGATAAATGAAGTAATGCATAGGTGCATGGTAATGATGATTAGCACTGATTTTTCTGCCATTTGTGAAGGATATGTAATTCACACCCATGTGTTCACGATTCTCTTCTGTTTGTGGAGTCTTTGCAAAGTGATGATATGTGTATGGGAGTCATTTATAATGAATGGCCGTAGGGTATGAGTTTTCAGGCTACATTAGTTGATACATTACTTGTAGTGATAAAAGATGAGGGAATGCTGTAAGGTACTACTGTCAAGCAGTAACTTTGGGAAGAAAAAATTAAAATAGTCAATGATATTTGAACAATTAGGAATGATGACCTCGATTAATTTCTTCTGAGACAGTTACTTAAAATCCACCTGGTGGTCCACACCTAATGCATTCATGATGAAAATTCAGAGCACAATCTCTTCTGTGTGTCAAAAAGAGCTGCATAACTGTGTTATGATTTCAAGAATGGGGTGTTACTTCATATTAATGAATCTTTAAGACACCACATTAACATATTACTGTGCCTGGACCCCTCTGGAAAGCTGCCTGTGTTGGAGATGCACGTGATTTTCATGAGATAAAATTCTGTCATTAACCACAGCTGGCTGAACCATCAGCCCAAGGCAGGCAGTGGCAGAGGTGCTCCTATCCCAGCCTGGCCACCAGGCAGCACCTTCACTCCTCTGTCCTGCCCACCTGCCACCAACAAGGCCAGCCAGTCCTCACTCACCAAGGATCAGCACAAGAGCAGCCCATCTCTCTGCCTCTTCACTCCATTAAATAAAGTTAGATTAATAGAGAAACATTTTATAAATCCTACATTTTACACATATGAGAACATTTCCAGCTGTAATGAAGCACTGAGATTCCACAGATGCATCTTCTCACAGTTTAAAGCAGAGAATAAACAGCATTTATGTCCTTGCACTCTCACACTCTTGTGTTTGCCCTGTAAACCTCCTGCCTCCACCCACAGGCCAATAAATCCTTCCAGGGCTTCTACAAATCTGTAACTGCTAGCTTGAATTTACTCAGATCTAGAAGTTGATAGGGAGAAATGAACTATCTGAATTTTTTTAATGAAAACTGTTTTTTGTGGATTGTTTCTTGTGTAATTTACTATGTGGAAGTGCCTGCTCTTGTTTGTGGCTCCCAGTCATTGGACTATGAGTATTTATTAACTCTACCTCTCCCTCCTATTCCTTTTCAAGCTCAAGATTGTGTGGAGGGCAGCTTTTTTACTTGAAATGTGGCTGAGATGTCTGACACCCAGCAGTATGCTGAGCCCTTCTGTTCCCTAAAGGAACATAAAGGACCACGTTGCAAGGCAAACTCTCATGTCACTAAAGCAGATGGTGATACACTCTGTACTAACACCAAACACTACAGGGATTTCCAAGATGGGAGATCATAGTGAGAGCTCAGAAATATGAAAGGGACAAGTAAAACAGGTCAGCAACCACAAAGCCTGATCATGGAGCAGAACTCCTTGAACATTAGTTCCTTTTTGGCTTTCGCCTCCAGTTCTTACAGGTGAAACCCGGCTGCCTCCCTGCTGCTGGAAGCAAATGTACCATATAAATCACTTCTGGGCCTCAAGGAGACCTTTTTTCATGACAGAGACATATATTCTCTTTTCATCAGCCTGAAAATTTCTCCTTTGTAGGTATCAGTAACACCACAGGAGACTAAGTGACTTTCCTCACAGGTCCTTCAGTGACCGTGCAGACAGCTACGTCCCCAGTGTACCACACAGTGCCCTGTAGGAATGCCTTTGAAGCAACACAGCCATATGTTCTGTTTCTTTAATCTGAAGGAGAAAGGGAAACGATTTCCCCTCAGATCTGGGTACTTTAATACACCATAGACTTGGACTGGTGTCTTTTAGCACAGTAGCACTCTGAAGCATGATTTGGGATCATGGGCATTATGATAATACACATTATTGAATTCATTACTGCATTCAGCAGACTTACCATATGCAGGTTTTTGCACATCTCAAAGAACCATGACCACTGTAGGGTAAAATGCTCTTCTTTCTGAAAGCATTTTAGCACATCCGGTCCTAGAGTCAAATAATCTAATAAATGAAGTGCTTGGATGCAAGCCAGCTCTTAAGTGCAGATTTTGAGCAAGCTCCAAAGCAAGCTGGGAGAGCAGGTTGGCCACTATTAGCAGTGTGGAAGTCCATCATTTATTCTCCCACACCTTGTAGAAATGTCATGAAGCCAGCCTTGGATAGCCATGACAGGTATGACGTTGCCTAGATTTATACTTAACTATGTTGTATGGAGATCCACAGTCAGTGGTGAGAGGGGAGATGCAGTCAGACCAATGAAGTGCAGAAGGAGGATTGTGAAACACCATTACCAGAGGGAAAACCTTTCTCAACTTCTCCACACAATAAAAATCAAGTCAAGGTCATTTTGTGTCTGATGCTGCACTCCAAGAGCTGAACATTGACAGCATGAGTCTTAGCTGGCATTATGTACTGATCACTTGTTTGGTGCATATTTTACACACATATTTGTGTAGATGACACAACACAAGGTCCACATTTGTGGTTGCCAGTACTTTGTAATTCCTGATCACTGTGCCTTAGTCTCCTCATGATGGTGATGATAAGGGTGATATCTAGAGATACAAGAAACATAATTTTGTCACTAAGTACTCAAGAGAGAAAAGCAGCAGTTGCATCTGATGATTATAGCAGTTGTTATTGTGTTATTGTGTACAGTTGTTCTAACAAGGCTTCATCTTGTTCTCTTTAACATATTAGTCCTCAGGAATAGTATGGCACAAATTGTCTCTACTGACACAATTAGGAAATGTGTGTATTCAAGCAACTTAAAAGGAAAAAAGTATAAAAAAATTGCAAATAGTCAGCCAAAAAAACCCAGTTTTCTGTTGTATTTGTTAATTTTTTTTTATTGTTGGGTTTTGGGTTTTTTTTGGGTGATTTTTGTAAGTGGTACTTGTTCCAGTTTGAGTTATTAATACATTTCAAGTAAGGTCCGATTTTTAAAACCGTAGGCCAGAAAACACCCCAACATTCAGAGCAGAAGGGCATCGGTGATCACTAATCAAGGTAGTGTTTCAGGTGTCTGTACTTGTGAGCCACTAGCTGTAAGAACTCCGTGTAGTCATCCGGTACTAGGGTTTCTGTTTGGGATGCCTAGATTTTGCTGTAGTACGAATGACCTAAAAACTAGGCAGGTGTGCATTGTGAAGAAATGCATGGACATACAAATTGCTCAGTATAGTATAGAGCATTTCATGGAGTCACAGAATGGTTTGGTTTGGAAGGAGCCTTTAACAATAATCTAGTCCAACCCCACTGCCATGGTCAGGGACATCTTCCACTAGACCAGGTTGCTCAAAGCCCCATCCAGCTTCCAGGGATCCACATCCACAACTTCTCTAGGCTACTTGTTCAAGTACCTCACCACTCTCACAGTAAAGAATTTCTTCCATGTACCTAATCTAAATCTGTTCTTTTGGGTTTAAAACCATTACCCCTTATTCCTTGCCCTATCAATACAGGCCTTGGTAAAAAGTCTGTCCCCATCTTTCTTCTAAATCCACTTTCTATGTTGAAAAGCCACAATTAGGTCACCCCAGAGCCTTCTCTTCTGCATGCTAAACAACCCCAGCTCTCAGCCTGTCTTCCCAGCCTGCCTCTCTTTCCTGTACTGAGGCCCCCTGAGCTGGAACCAGTTCTCCATGTGGGATCTCATCAGGGCAGAGTAGAAGGGGAAAGGGGAATATCACCTCCGTCGACCTGCTTTTCAGGCCTCTTTTGGTGTAACCCTGTGTACTGTTGGCCTTCTGGGCTGCAGGTTATATCCAAGGGTTTTTATGCACTGGAATCCCCAAGTCTTTCTTAACAGGGCTACTCTCTATCAGTTCACCACCCAGCCTGTACTGATATGGGTGATTGTCCCAGTCCAGCTGCAAGACCTTGCACTTTATTGTGTCTCTTGAAGTTCGTATTAGCCCACTCCTCAAGCCTGTCAAGGTCCCTCTGGATGGCATCCCACTTGTCAGTGGAATACATGCCGATGCAAAAAGGTTTGTGGTAGACAGCAAGCTAACTTTTACTGGTATGAGACCTGTCTCCAAGATGGTGTACTAAAAGTAAGTTCCATCAAAATAACAAAAAATGTTTTGTCCACATGTTCTCCCAAACTACACATTCAAAGGTGTTCCTTCCAGTGACAGAACTAACGTTCAGAAGCCTCAGTGCTGGGCTGCAGAGACAGGCTCTGAAGGGTAACATGTAGGTTGCTGTGTCGTGAAGGACGAGACGGCACTTTGAAAATTCTCTTACAGCCAGTAACAAAACAATAGAGTTGTTTTAAAAAGCCTGTCTGAGACTTGATGGAAATTAAGAGATGCAAACCTGACTGCAAGAAATTTAACAGATTGAGAACTTTGCAACCATTAGCAGATTTCAAAGCATTCTTATGTGATATTGCTGACACATAAAAACACCTGCCCTTAATGAATTTTTATTTTTGAGAGGTTGCAAAGTTACTGATATGTGCCACAGAGCTTTTCTACATTGCACAGATATGATACACTGCTTGATGGTTCATCATATTAGATTCAAAACTAGGTAATAATGTGATTCATCCTGAAGGCCTCTTAGTGCCAATATTGTCATTTCAGATTTGAATAGGTGCATTTTATTAGTTAGATTATCCCATAAGTCTGAAGCAATAGAGCAGTAATGTCAAATAAATTAGTATCTAGTTGATACTAATACTAAAAGCAGTTAATGTATTAATTATTGTATTGCTTTCCTTTTATTCTTGTGTAGAGAGGCATCACTTTGGCATTTATTATTTCATGGAACTGATGTGAACAACTTTTTTTTTACATTTTATTTAAATATTATGAATTTGGTAGACTGAACAAAATCCTATCTACTACCATAGATGTCAAGACTGTAGTTATGACTTGTTCATAACACTTATTCCATTATTAGTTTATAATCTAAGAAGTTTCATAAATTCAGATAACATTCCTGAATAGTAGATTTTGTGTTTTGGTCTCTGATTAAGCCGACAGATGTGTAAAATCTCATATAGCCAGTCAAATCCCTGGTGCAGCTGCAAGTGCTAAAGAGTGCAAGTTATTCCAGCTGAGATCAACATTAATTTACACTCAAATATCTTTCCCAGCCTGCCCTTTCTATTCACGTAATGTAGTTATTTTGTGCTGATTCCACTTCTTAGGGGCAAGCTATTTTTTTTCAAACTGGACTCTTCCAATACAAAACGCAGAAGGTAATATAATAATATAATATACATAATAGTCACCTTTAGAAAAAAAAATCTCCTGATTGATGTAGGTACCATCTTAAAATCTCAGATTAGAATTATTCAGGTTGAGACTTAGAGTGGATTAGTCTCTGAAAATTATGTAACATAATTATTTTAGGAAAGCTAGCTGGAACTAAGTGTCATCCTTACATGCTATTTTGCAGGATGAAAGTACATTAGCCAATCCTCACATAAGTACAAAGATTTAAAACCACAGCTTAAACATCTTAGCAATATGCATGGTAGGTGGTTTCTATCAATCTTGTCAACCTAGGTTTAATTTTGACATGAATTTACAATGTTGTTTACAAGTTGCTTGATACCATGAAAACGATCATGCAGTTTGTGCTGGTGTGGTTATATGTGACTGAGGTTTAAATCTTTAGAAAATATGCGGACATACGAATTTTAAACATATCTGTTTGTGCTGGGTTTTCAGGGGTTTTTGTTTGTTTGTTTGTTTTGGTCTTTTGGTAGGAATTATATTAAAATGTTTCCACAGGGAGAAAAATTAAGAAGTTTCTTTCATTCATTTTCTTTTAAAAGCGCAAAAGGAGTGCTTGAAGCTGGTTCCCAAAATGTTTGAGTTTCACAGTCTCAGGAGATTTCTACTGTTTCAGTGTGGTTACAATAAGGCCTCTATCTGAATTTCATTCAGTTCAATGGTCTAATGAAACTGTAAAGAAGTGGGGAGAGAATTATTTCCTTTACTCATTGCAGTATCACTTTTATTTTTCTGTGTTTTAAAGTAAAATCTGACTGTTGTCACTTGCATTTGTAAAATATTTCTTTAGATATGGTCGAGAGGGTGGGTGATTCTATAGTAGACTAAAACTACCTTAGAGTGTGCTGTTAAAGAATGAGGTTTTAAAGGAGGGCTTAAAAAAAAAGGGTAAACAAAAAGTTTAACAAAAGAAACAATGAGGTATTGAAGGAATTGAGCACTGATTTTATTTTGGGGGGATTTTATTTTTTTGGGTTTTCCAAGATGCTCATGCAGTCAGAACAAGGCAGTCCAGGCATTATGTGAAGGTTACCTGTAGCACTGTGCAGTCAGGAGGTGAGAGTCCATGTTTGTTCACTGACAGCAGGGTACAGCCTGCTGACATGAGCACTGGCTCAGCTGAAACACTGTCGTGAGAAAAATCAGCTTTATCTAAGCAGATGATTCTTTCTGAACTTCAGAAAATCACTTCAGTCAGTTAAAAAATCTCGTCTTTTTCTTCTGCCTATTTGCATAACTCAGGTTGCGAATGTAAAGCATGGATACACAGGGGAATAACTCCTTCCCTAGCATTGTTGGGCAAGGGGGAGAGACAGTGGTAGCAGCAGTTAGAACATGAGTAAGAGAGTTTCTAGGAATTTTCTTTGAGAAGTTTAAAAATACAAATATTTCAATTCATTTATTGGAACGAAATGTATATATTTTTCATAAAGGTGTGTTCACACGTCCAAAACTCCCCTTATCGCCTTTGTCAAATGAATAAAGCATAAAGCAAGCCATGATTACCTGCAAACAAGGATTGACAACCAGAACAAAATAGACAATGAAAACATACACTGACTTTTTTTTTGTTCCATCAGTTTAATAAATTCAGACAGAAATTTGAATACAAGCAATACAACCTCTGACTTCCAAACTGTCAAGAGGACTGACTAACAGAACTAACATCTCTTTCCTGAATCTAATCTCCACTACTTTGGTATTTAACACAGGAAATAAAATGACTAACAGAAGTATCTTCCACAAAAAAATCATAAAGCAAACAGGTTTTTTTCTAATTGTTTCATTATATTGTAAATTCATAAATCTTTCTTTACCATAGGAAGGTAGAAAAAACAAAAAAAATTTGTGTGAATGCAAATTTTTAGTTTATAATCAAAACCACACTGAAATGTCTGTGTAATGTAATATTTCATGTATCAGGAAAGAGACTCTGATTTTTAATACAACATTGTATATTAAGAAAAAACCCTGAATACTGCTTGACCAATTCAAATTCAGTCTTTTTCAAAACTATTATTTAAATTTTACTTAAAGGATATTCTGTGAAAAAACAATTTTAAAAACTTGCCAACAACAAAAAAGCTTTTACTAAGAAATTAAATACCAGTGTGGTAATATAGCTTTTAGGTATGAACTACATATGGTCATGCAAAGGGTTAAGCTATGTGATTTCAGGATAAAAGGTTTCCTGAGTTGACTATTATTCCTATGGTCTGCCAACAACTTTGCAATAAATGGAATTATTTTTATGGGAATGTGGTTATTCACAGCAAGACTACAGTTGGTGTCAGTATGAAAAATTCTTCTTTAGTAGATTCTCTCAGCAGGAATAACAGATCTGAAAGAAAGGCAAGAAGTAGCTACAGAGAAGTCTGGTTGGTGTTGGTGACAAATTATGTTTACAAAATTATGTGGTAACCCATTGAAAGAGAGGAAATCAGAACAACAGTAAATCAGAGTATTGCTTCTCTAAGTACTGCTGTTCGAAAACAAGTTACCTGTGATTGTGTGTATTGTTTAATAGCTCATTTTTCTTGACCATAAAGAAAGTGAGACTTCTAGGCTTTCAGTTGCAGGGGTGTGAAAAAATGCTTCAGAAATCAGTAAAATTACCACAAAGTTATACCACAGTTCATGGCAAAACAGAAAATGTTGGTAGGTATAAATTAATATAATTCAGGAACAGGAGAAAAAAAAATCACAGGATTAGAACTTAATGTAATTTTATAATTATTTGCTATATTTATATTTTTATTGAATTCTATTATTTCTTAGTATCACTTGTCTATTTTTTACATCTTTATGTTTTTGAAGTAATATTATTGGAAGAAAATTGATATAGAGAATGCATTAAAATATTAATGAACTTAGTATTAACAGTTATCCCATTTATGTTTGGTTTGTGATAAGCTTTCAGAATGCTAAAAAGATTAAATCACTGATTAAGTTTGCAGCACCACCACTAGAGGTGGTATTATCTTCCATTCAAAATGAGGATTAAAGTTACATAGAATTTAATGATTTTCTTACAACCATACAGCAAATTTATGGATTTTAGTTGTTCGACCATTCCTAAGTTAAGTTGTTGGAATATGAAGGGAGTTGTTAGTATTTGTATTGTTTGGTCGGGGTTTTTCTAAAATGAAGTAGGTAGCAGCTCTTTTAAGAAGTAAACACAACAGCTTTGAGTGCTTTCTGCTATTTTGTTTTCCTCATGGACAATTACCCCAGTTCTATTTAAAACATTTCATTTGCAAACTTGTCTAGGAGCATTGCAAAACTTCATTTTTTTCATTATGGCATGAATTTCCTTTGTTGTGCTGGGATCAGCAATGTTATGCCAGCAAGGAAGCAAATCAACTGAGATGTGTCAATGTCAGTAAAAAAGAAAAAATATCCGGTATAAAGCAACTGTGTTGTTGATAGGTGGAGGTCAACCACTGTTGAGATAAAGGGATAGGTTTACAGACCTAAAAGTAAGTATTGACCATGATGATGCCAAAGAAAATAAATTTCATAGGAAATTACATTTCACTTTCTCTCAAAATAGAAAAATGGCATGTGTATTCTTTAATGTCCTAAGAAATGTTTCTTCAATAGAAATATTTTAAAAACAACCTATGAAAGAAAAACTTTTTGCTTGAGAAGAGTTTTCAAAAGAGTATAACAGTTAAAGATGAGCTGAAAGTGGAATCAGCTCTTGGTGATTGTTGAATGTAATAATTCATGATTGTTTTCGCCAGATAACCTTCATTTAGCTATAAACAATGGATAGAAGCTCATATTCAGACCTCTAGGTCTGCTGCTGTGAGAAATAGCTGTTTTCCTTCAGGAACGTATGTGATTGTGACAGCATCGGTCTGATTTGGCTGTGATTGGAGGATGGATCCTGGAAAGTCTTAGCGAACCTTTGGCTCTTCATTTCCTAGTTGGTTAGCTAGATGTTGAATAAGAAACACCTGTAGTCACTTCTTAAAAAAGAAACCCACCAAACATGGAAAGGACTGTGGAACATACTGAAAATACCTTTCTGGGCCATGCAACTAAAAAAATAAGCATTTACAGGATAGACTGTTGAATAAGCCTTGTTCCTGGTGAGATACAAGGGATGGTTTCAGGGAGAGGAAAGCTGCAAACAGATTTGACTGAATTACTGAATTATTTTCCTCTCACCCCTAAATACCATAAGGAGGGCAGCTGAACAAATCTTTAGTCATCCAGAGTGGAGTCATTGGGCTCCTACAGAGGAATATCTATTCAAAAATTACTTTTCTCATTTGGTTGAAATAAGAGTTCACCTCTTCCCAATGTTTGTGATGTCTGTAATGGGAACCTCCTGACCAGATAGTGGCTAGGGCTGCTTTATGAGAAGCACATGATTCAACTTCTCATAGTTCTTCATCAACAGAGAATTCTGGGAAAGCTAAATGTAATTATTCCAAAACCTTTTAAAAACAGTAAATTTATTTTTAGTGATATAAACCATATTTTTAGGATAGTATAAGTTCTATGAAGAGTTGGCGAAGGCAAGTTCACTTTCTAAGAAACGTGTCAACAATTGTGACCTTCCTTCCAGCAGGCATCAAAGCAGTTCCCTTTGCACAAAGCCCATCTATTTGCATTTAATTTTCCATAGCAGCAATTCAAGAACAGCTCAGTTGCAGTGCAGGAAGGAAGGGTAGAGAGGAAAGGAAATACAAATCAGGGTACAGAGTTTTCCCTAATACATATGTGAGGGATTGACTGGAAATAGGTTCTCAGCTGTGTGATACTACAGCCATGGGTGACTTGCAGAAAATTCATGAAGTTCCACTTCATGATTGTGGGACTAAATTACATCAAACATGTAAGCTGTAAGTAAATGAACAAAAATGCAAAACAAAGTCTTCATTCAGGCAGAACTGTGGCTTTGCTGGTGTGTGCAAAACACAGCTAAAAGCCTCAACCCATCTGAAATACAAGATGCCTGGCTGTTGTGGAATGTGTTGCTGTAGTTCATAAGTGTTAGAGCTGCAAAGAATAACAAATACCTCTTTGCTTACTTGAGAAGATCATTCCTATAGGCTTATGCAACTTATTAATCACTTATTTTCTTTCACATGGCAAATGACAAGTACCTTCATGCTAGGTGCCACTAAAAATAGAACCTACATGATTTCCTTTCTCAAGAGGATCACATGGGTTTTTCTTTGCACATGTACAGCTGAGCTGAAATCCCCAGGAGCCTACCAAGCTCATAGCATCCCTTTATCACTTTATTTACCTTTCTGTTGCTTCTCCCTGAGTTGCCAGCTGGGATTAAACCACCACAGGCTGTAAAGCGGCACAAAAACTCTTGTCTCTCTAGCTGGCACTCCTAGAGCTCCGACAAAGAGTTGTTGTCCTCTGCTCTGGCTGGGCAAGGCGGTGATGGGTCAGCTCACTCCCCACTTCTGCCACTGAGCAGCAGCATAGGGGTCAACATCTGCCCCATAACACTGAGAGTGGGAAAGAAAAGGAAGGAGATAATTCAAAGTGTTGTGAAAAGGTCTCCAGCCTGTCCATAGAAGAAAAAGTTTTTGCTGTCCATACTCGCAAAGTTAGCAGAGAGAATTTTAAACCCTGGCTTTGTCTCATTAGCAGACAATTACAAAGGTGGGAGGCTTGCTCACTCAAAGCATTGTAGCTTTCATTTCAAACATATGCATTTAGAAGATTATCAACACCATCAAGGCCCTACAAGTTTAAATGAATTAGTGGTGTATAACTGAAGGACACAGCTTAGATCTTCTTGTGAAAATTTTCACGTGAACCCCTCGTTTACTGAGAAATGAGACATTATTTTAAGGCTTTCGTGGAAAAATCATTCTTTTCAGAAGTTTCATTTTTAGATTCTTTAAAATTTAAATATATTTTAACAATCTTTCGTGTATAGATTCAACAAAATGTTCTAAAAGTACAGTTTCAAGTTAATGTGTTTGGGAATAATTCATTACATTCCAATGAGATTCATGGCTTTTTTTACTTCTTAAAATACCTTCATATTTTATTTTCACTGTCTTTCATTAATCATAGAATTTTTTCTCTTTATAAAAGTGTATATTAGCAGATAATAGGAATCATGTCATAAAGAAAGTATTTACGTATGAAGTGCTGGCCTTTTAAAATACAGTTAATTTGACACTTTGAACTTAACACTGTTCTCTAGGAGTGACACAGACTCTATAAGCAGATACTTGGGTAAATAAAACTTGAGTTTTATTTAGCTGTTTCTATCTATTGGCAAAAGTCTTTCTTTGACACCCCCTTCTTCCCTTCACTTTTCCTGCAAAATATACAGAAACAGAATAATAAATTATTTTGTCAGAGTTGGAAGAAGCAAGAATTAATTGTTAGAGAGGCACTCTAAAACACTTCTCTGAGTAAACTGATATATTACAGAACTAGAATAATTTTATTTTTTATCTTGTCTGAACAACTGGAATGTAACCAGTGTATTCAGAATGACAGGGAGTGTCTCTAAACTGAAACTTGAACAACAAATTTGCACCCTATAGCAAGCAAGAAAGCTCTGGAGTTTAGAGGACGGCACTTACTGTCATTGTCCTGATTTCTGCTGACCCTCTGCTAGAGGTAGGATTTTACTTTTTGGTTTTCCTTTTCAGTAGAAAGGTCTCAGTGTATGGAGTAATATATACAGAGATAATAAGATTTCTTGAAATATCTGCTTCATGAAACTTACGAAGTAAAGAAAACTAGCGAAATAGAGTTTTCTTTTGCTGTGGGAATGTAGCTGGCACACTACAGTTGCCATATAGATACTTCTTTAGGTCATGTTTTATTTTAAATTGGATTCTTCCAGTTACAAGGTGTAGTTGAAATGAAAATGTAAACCTTGGTTTTAGCACAGCTACTTCAATAAACACAAGTTGCAGAATAAGATCTGTATTTATTTTGGAATAAACACTGTTTACTTTAGGAGTATCATATTTGATCCAAATGCATTTGTTGATGTGAGCAAGCAAAATACAATTTTAATAACTTTTTCTATTAGAAAAGAATGGCATTCATTGTGTGTTATAAAAGGTGCAAGAGAGCACTTTGAAGTCATTGGCTGTGAAAAAGAGTTTCTAAATAATTTCAGTTCTTAGTCCTCAGTGTTTATAACAGCTAATAGTTTATATAGATAATAATTTTTGTTGTTGTTCTGATATTCTATTTTAACAATGAAAATAGGATTTGGGGGTTTTTGGTAGAGATTTTGTGGGCCTTTTTTACAGTATAAGCTTCTCTTTATGGTCTTAAGTTTAAAATGGGAGCATTTTGAAAGCTTTCACAGCCCAATTTAATTCCTTGACTGTTCATCCACAAATTGTCAGGCAGCATGAAGTGGATTTCAAGAACCCTCTTTGTTCTTAATATCCTGTGCCTGACCCACAGGTAATCTGCACCTTTTTTCTTCAGCGCTGAATAATTGTGGTGGGAAAGAAGAGAAAATGTTAGGGTCACAAAGTGCAGGCTAGACGGAGATGACAGGTCCTGCCAATTGAGTGCCAGTGTTGAGAACCTGCGAACTGCAGTCCCTGCTCTTTCACATGGATTTGTGCTGGACGTTAACAGGCGCTCTGCGATGACGGCTGAGGAAGTTCAGCACTTCAGCCTTTGTGCCCCGGCTTGAAAGGAAGTGCACAGGGTTTTGTATGTTTAACGAGCACAGAAGTGCAGTAGAGGAGCATTAGGCACAGGTCATACCATATATATACACATGCACAGAGGATATAGATGTGCTGTTGTTAAATTTTCCAACCTGTACATACCAGAGATTTTATCCCTCTAGTCAAGCAAAAACCAGAGGTTTGCTTCTAAAGCTTAATGAATGCTGGTAAATAGTGTTGGGGTCCTTGCATGTTGTTCGTCTAAAATTAGAATAGAGACTTGTTGAAGCAGTCTGCTTTTCATTTTGCTGGAAGGTGGTCACAACTCTGAGCAAAAAGATGTAGAAAACAACGGTTTGGGGGGTGGGTGTGTGGTGTGGTTAAATGGTTGTTCACAAACTAGCTTTGAAATATGTAATAGCTGCCTGGAAAAAAGAAATCTTACAGTCTGTAACTGTGATTCCCAAAGAAGCACATTGTGATCGCCAGTAGGAGTGATGAGTATTTGTGGAGCAGATAATAGTCTTAAAGGGTATATATATCTTATTCCTGGAAAAGACATAAACAGCAGTAGTGCTGTCATAGATAGCTGCATTGAAAACACAGCAGTGTATGATTGGGGATTTTTTTTTACTTTTTTTTCAGATACATCACATTTATAAAGGATTGCATCTTTAACTTGTTTTGCTAGATCTGTTCTCACATGCACATGACCAAATTTTTCTACTGTTCAGTAGGGAAAATGAAGCAGTGGACATAATTGCATAATGACAGATATGAGAGGAACAGAGAATCCCAACAATCATTTCCTGTGAGTTGGCCAGCTTCCAGGATGTCTCAATGGGCCTGCTGATGTAAAGGCAAAGTGAAAATAGCTCATTCTGAAGGGTGGTTGTTGATTGGGGTTTTTTTCCTCTCTCATTTGACTTTGCAGACTAAGGTATTGAAACAATGAGTTGGCAGTGTGGTGTTCGTTTTCTCACGGTAAATTAATAAGATTAACCAAATGTGGAAATGTATTTTAGCTATAATCAGCAAATTTGAAACTGTAATACTTTGGCATCCTCTGAGGTTATGTTCATAATATTATTCATGTTATTCCTCTTTATAATGTGCAGACTTGTCCAGAGTTACCTTATGTCAGTGTTTATTCAAAGACAGCAGAATTATTAGATTTATTTTTGTTAGTTTTGTAACACAGAAATGTAGAGGATCAGCATGCTAGCTGTTGCGTCAGTCCACTTGGCATGTAGTATTGGCACAGATACGAGAACTCTTATAACAGCCTTAATTTCTTTTTTTATTATTATTGTTATTGATTTTCCTACAGTAAATTGAGTAGTGAAGCATATTTTACATAATTATGGCAGAAGTACACAACTTGACAGGTGGTAGTGAAGGAGCAAAGTAATATAAATATTTTCAGAACATTTCTGCCATAAGTTAATGCTTTGCACATGAATTTTTATAAAGATCCTAAGTTAGTTTAAAGGAATGATTCCAGAGGACTACATAGGTCCAGGCATTTTAAGAGCTGTGAATAATGACTGTGGAGCATCTCTGGGAGTTTTTGGCTCATCATACAAAAACAGAAAAGAAAAGGAGGAAAACTTAGCAGGAAGAAGTTAACAAATGCTTTGGGAATGGAGGAGGGAGAAGACATAAGCTTTCCATGTACAAATCTTAGGCTAGACTCACCTAGTCATTCATTTTTGATTGCTGTTTATCTTTGGCTTGCTGCATTTCACTGGAGACATTCACTTATCAAATGATTGCGGCAGCTTTAAGTTGCTCCCGCAAGCACGTACCTGCTGCTGCTTCAAGCCCCAAAGCAGAGCTGATGGAAGGGAATGGAGAAACAAGTCTCAGTTATTCCATGCAACATCTGTTCATTTAATTGAGCTGCTACAGGAGATTCAAGCTAAGCTATCAGTTGTGGCACAGAGAGGTCTGAGGAACACAAACAAATGGATCTGTGCAAGCCAGCTGTGTGAAAGAGCAAAAAATGACAGCATGGGCAGTAACTTCTTAAGCTACTATCCGTAGATTTGCCAAGTTACACATGCTGACATTCCCATTTTCCCTGAAAGTACTATCTCTAAATGATACCAAGTGCATTTTGCTTTCCAGGGATTGATCTGAAAGTGCAGAGCTGCATCTCAGGTTGTCTGACTGAAATACGAATCTTCAGTATAAACATGTTATCACTTGTAGTTTCTCCTGAACATTTCAAACTGGATACACTGAAATTGCAAGGTCAACACCTTTAGGAACAAAACATAGCTAGCTGCATAGGCTTTATATGTAAGCCACAGGATATTTTGCTCCTTACTTGCCAATTCAGCCTATTTTAAAATGGAGTCCCACAATTTTAATTTTCTGCTTTGGACTTGACTGCTAAACTGATTCTGTCATAATAAAATACATCTGCATAAATAGCAGTATTTCTACAGGGACTTTCAGTATTAATTTCAGATAGCACTTTGCCAGAGAAATTAGGGGGAGAATTCTAGTACTGCATTTCCTATTAAAATTTAACAAAAGTGTCAAATACATTTGTAAAAGTTTCAAATGGTAAGCCTGCACACAAACTTTTTGCTTTTTTCTGGATGGCCATTTAGCTGTAAGTCAGCTCCCCTCAGAGAAGTTTTTCTAAGAAGTACTTGAAGAGTTTAGAGTCTATATGTATATATACCACATTTTAGAGTCTGTGTGTTCTGGTTGGAAGGGCATGCTTTATTTTTTAGGCAGTGTTTTACCATATCCCTGATTATGGTGCATATTGAGCTAAGTGCTATTTTAACTTGTTGACTGTGTGTGTGCTTGCTTATATCTAATCAAAGGACTGAGCAGTGTCTCAGGTAGCTCACAAACAGAATTCTCTACACAAAGCAAGCAGGTGAAAATAAACACAAGGAGTTCTCATGGAAGGATGGACCAGATCATTTAATGATGGGCGGGTAATTGGCTTCTTTGAAGAATTGCTCCTAAATAACTTCCCTGCTAAAAGAGCAATTGCTAAATTAGTGTTTTTCCTGAATCTGTTCAGGAGTTGAAAAATGTAGCCATCACTCATTAGCCCAAAGTCCAAGTCAGCTAGACAGCATGAAAAAATACCTGGCACTCAAAGCTCACATTTAGCCTAAAACCTGTCCTCTGCCACTCAAAAGGAACCAAACAGTCGTGCACTGTTTGTGACCTCCCTTTAGGTGTAACATAGTGTCAATCACAGTGGGCTTTAATCCTTTCCAAATTATAACATGTATCTCTTGTGCTTTGTTCCCCTCCTGACTTTTTTTTCTTCTGTTCCTGACAAAACAGGACACGATCTCTCTCTTATTATATTCAGTATTTTGTCTGAAATTTGTGGTGCTTGTGACATTTTCTTCATTTTTCTTCCTTTCTTGACACTGTTTCTGTACCTCTCCTCCTCAATTTTTAGTCTCTGGTTTATTTCCTGGGTTTTTCTCTCCAAAATACCTCTTTCTTTTGATGCCACAGTTTCTATTTCTAATGTATCACTGCATTTCTCACTTTCTACCTACCAAACAGGTGGTTAGACAGAAGGGGAGAATGTCTGTCATGACCCAAGGCTTGTGATGGTCCCAAGATCTTGCACTGTAAATTAGTTCCAAGTCCCCAGGCTCTCTCTAATTGTGGTATCTGAGATGTAGTGGCCTCATTCTTCCTGCCTCTATCTTGTCCCGAGAGAGCTGAATTTGGAAATTTTTTGAGTTATTCCTTCTTTCATCTGCTCCTGTGAGAAGATGAGCTTCTACTCCTTCCTTTAGTTTTGTGGTTACTAAAAAAATAATTTCTTTTTCACAGATTTCTATTTTGAGTCCTCTTCTCCAGAAGCTTATTGCAGTTGTCATTTATAGTTTCTAAGCTGGGGAAGGAAAAATCACTGAGCAGTGGAAGAGTAACTAAAGTGGGAAACTAATGAATTCAGGAGGGTGTCTTTTCTTTAGCTTACACTCAGCTCATACTGGAATTGTTAATGTGGTATGCATTTGGATGGACATTTGCCTTCAATTTTAAACAGAAAAGTAGTAAAAAATTATATGAACTTGATAACTTGCTGAAAAAGTTTGTGGCTCTTTTTTCAGCCAAGTTGATTTTCAAAGCCTGGCAACATATGCTCATACTTGCAGTTTCAGCTGTGTTTGTACATCTAATGTATTTTGTCTGCCTGAGGAGGAAATTCACTGTATGGTGGTTAAATATGAGCAAATGTAATATTGTCTTTCCTGGGCTGGTTTGCACTCCTACCTCTCTCTCTAGCACATGCTACCTATGCAGAAGATACACAAGAGTAAGCATTGCAGTAAGAATACGTTGTACAAGTGCAAAAGACCACACCTTGTTCTTCAAAACATTTCAAGTTTCTGAGGCATTTTTCGTGAACCAATGTTTTTAAAAATCTAGAATCCACAGCCACCATGTGAGGCTACGTAGGCTTCTTCAGCTTTTCTCTTATCTGAGGTTGTTGACCTCAGGAGAGGAGGAGAAGGTTACAGGGTCAAAGCCTTTTCCTCTTTGGAGCTTGCTGCTTGCTGGGAGAGGGTTGGCTGGAAAATAGATGTTTTAGAAAAAGGGTTGAGGGTCATGATTTTAATTCTGTTAGGGAACAGCTGGTTTGAGTTTCTTTCCACTTCTAGCTTTCCTCCCTCACAAATCCGTGGAGAGGAAAAAATTTGTTCAGAGGAAAGCAACACAAAAATAAAGGATTGCAGCATTTTCATCATTAAAATAGATAATATTTATTATAGGACTTCACATTAGGAGAGAGAAGAGGAAATTATTAAAATAATTGAAATCCATTATTGTTACAAGCATTGAATTGATATTGATCTACAGTGTCAGAGGTTTATTTGTTTTTCTGCCTACAGTTAAAATGTTAATAGTAATGTTTTAATGGGGTTTTTTTGTGGATAAACAATATGCATTGCAGTTTTTAATTTAGTGATGGACAAAGCTAATTTTTAATGTATTGTGTTAGTTTGAAGACAAGCTGCTGAAGAAAGATGGTTTGATTTGGGTATTTCTGTTCATATTTTCTTCATCTTGGTATGCTGCTTTCATGCACTAAGACCAAAGAGAGAGAAGGAAACTCACAACTCTCAAATGAATGGCAAACTAGGAACAGATTTTTCATCTCCGCTGCTCTGAAACACTGGCCTCAGGCTGTGTTGGTGTGTGGCTCAACAGCAATCAGAGGTCATAATTTCATTGGCGGTTAGCATCAGGTTTAATTTTTCTAATATGTTACATTTACCAGAATGTCTGGTTTCAGTTACACTTATGCACTGACTGAATCAGCTTTGAGCAGCATGATGTTTTAAGGTACCTGAAAGGCTACAAGAACGTTTATGGAACACATATGCTAATTGTTGTTAACCACTTTCCTTTCTAAACACAAAAATGTGTTTTTGGAAAGCCATTTAACAGTAGTTGCTAATGATGGTGTGCATTTATTCTAAGAAATGAGCACAAGGAATAGGTAAAATAGTTGTTTTAACAAGACTGCCATCTACTGATTTTCACAATTAAAAATATCCCTGATGACTAGATTGTTCATAGAATTTTTTTTCATAGCTCTGTTTTCAAGGTTTGCAAAATCAAGAAAATTATAAAATCTTTCTGTCACCTTAGGAGTGCGACCAGGTTCACATTGACGACGTGTCTTCAGATGACAACGGTCAAGATTTAAGGTACAAGAGAACTCATTGAGACAAAAAGTTGCTTTGCAAATTCCTTCCTGGGCAAGCGATGGGCTGCTGGAATGCTCACAGTAGCCTGCTCTCTTTTAACTGTCTTCTTTGCAAATCCAGCCAAGCAGGTAACTGGTGGCTCACTGTAGCCTGTTGCCTTTTATTAATCTGTGGGGTTTCTTATCTCTGCCCAGCACGTACAACTTCGGAACAGATGGCTTTCCCGCGGCTGCCACCAGTGCCAATCTGTGCCTGGCGACTGGCGTGCGCGGAGGCGTGGACTGGATGCGAAAACTGGCCTTCCGCTACAGACGAGTAAAGGAAATATACAACACCTACAAAAACAACGTCGGAGGCAAGTGGCTCTGGAGTAGCTAACAAACACAGATTAGAAGTCGTAGATGGGAAGAACTGGTTTCTACTCCTTTTTTTAATGTGGGAGTGCTTAGTGAGCTGTTTAGTTTGCAGTGTGTGGAAAATTGTCTGACCTAGTAGAAGCGAAGGAAAATGTTGGAGCACTACTTAATACCAGTGCAGACATGCCCTTGTCTACTCCACAGGTCTACTTGGTCCAGCAAAAAGAGAGGCTTGGTTGCAACTAAGAGCAGAAATTGAAGCTTTGACAGATTCTTGGTTAACACTTGCACTGAAAGCACTCACCCTAATTCATTCGAGGTGAGTACTAAGAGTAGGAAGGAAGCTCTAGGGTGTCTGATGATGATGGTGATGATTATCTGAAAGAGGCTGTCTAGTCTGGTGGGCAAAATGCTGAACCTGGAGGACCTTATCCTCATTCCTTATTCTGGTCTGACCATACCACACCTTGCTCCTCTGTAAGGTGGTAAAAAAAATTATGTTCTTTTTAAGTGGCAATAATAATATTGAGGGGTTCTGATGGGAGGAATAAGATTTTCCTTTTGTTTTGTTTTGGTTTTTTCTGTTTTGCTTTGTTAAAAAATGATATTTGCATTTTCTCTTCCATAGGACAAATTGTGTGAACATTCTTGTAACAACTACTCAGCTAATTCCAGCTCTGGCAAAAGTCTTGTTGTATGGACTAGGGGTTGTATTTCCCATAGAGAATATTTACAGTGCAACTAAAATAGGTATGCTATTTTTATCATGTTGTGGTACATTTAAAGCTCTATATAAAAAAAAGGTATTGTAGTCTATATTTAATTCTAACATACTCTCACTGTAGTAAATACAGAGATTAGTAACACATGATCCTCATGAAACAGTGCTAAAGCATCCTAAAAGTGCTTTTCAAATGTGTCATGATCCAGCACAGAAAGATTTGTATACCTCTGTTAATAGTGGTGCAGTCTCTGTTAGGAAGAAATGTAGTTGCTTTTTTTTCATAATTTCTCAAAACTGTGGGGCTGTGTAGCAGCTGAGAAGGGTTTTTAGTAAGCTCTAAGTACAGAGCACTGGAGTCTTCACTGAGTAGCAGGAAAAGTTCTGTAAAGGTAAGCCCTGGCTCCATTTGTTTTCATGGGCTCTGGAGCAGATTTTGGTAAACAATTTACCAGAAACAAGAATGTTTTTCTGCAGAATGTAATTATTTAAGTTTCTTCATACTGACTGTAATAAGCTTCAGCCAGGCAAATGTTTATTTCTGTTTTCTGGTTCAGTATAAAAGATGTTATTCTGAGTATATAGAAGTACCCCAGACCAGATGGCAATGGTGTTTGTAGTTTTTAATGTGATTATGACATATCTGTTCTGTCTCAGATTCTCTCAAAATTGTGGGCTACACGAAAACATTTTTCATGTGTTCTGAAGTATCTATACTACAGCAAGCTTAAATGATCAAGAAAAAAATTGTGGGATATTTTTGATTTTTCTTTTTTTAAAACTAGACAAAACAAAAATTTGTTCAAAGTTTTACAGAGAAATTTGAAAGCATTACCATAAAATATTTAAAACTTTTTCCTGGATATTAAAGTTACAGTGTCCTTTTTCAAAACTTTATAGTAAATTATAACTTTGAAATATAGTACTTTAAATACACATTTTAATTAAAACGTATTTTAATAAATCTTCACTTGTGACTTCACATACCCAGGATAGAAGGGTGTTTTGGAAAAATGTGTTCTGTCACTGACTGTCACAGGAAACCATGAGCTTTTTGTAACATGACATGAGTCATAATATTCAAGCACTGTTTCAACTTAATATTGGAGGTTTCTTATGCCTGGCACTACTGTTAAAGGGTATCATCAAGTAGTGTGGCTTCTCTAATAACTAGAAAACTTCATTTCATTTCCAACCTACTTTTTCTTATGTTTTTGTTGTTCTGAGGCTGAAATAACTATTTTAAAAAAAACACAGTATTTCCCATCCATTGCTGTAAACACACAGGTTAGCATGTTCCATGGCCAGACTAAAGTGACCTTTCAGAATGGGGACATTTGAGAAAACTCAACTGGCTTCTCAGTACCAGTACCTGAAACTTCCCAGTATGGATAAAAATTGAGAGAGAGGAAATTTAGGTTAGCTGTTAGGAAGAAATTCTTTACTGTGAGGGTGGTGAGACACTGAGACAGCTTGTCCAGGGAGGTTGTGATGCTCCAACCCTGGCAGTGTTCAAGGCCAGATTGAGTAAGGCCTTGGATCACCTGTTTTATTGGGAGGTGTCCCTGCACATGCCACAGTGAGTTGGGAATAGATGATCTTTAAGGTCTCTTCCAGCCCTTAGCATTTCTGTGATTCTGTGGTACTTGTGCATAGGGCTGGGGCACTAAGATCATTTCCCTAGGTGTGTGTGCAGGGAAGGAACGACCCATATTAATGGATCCCAGTGCAGGATCAAGGACCTTACCCATGTATTAGATTACAGGCATTTAAATCTAAATCTTTTGGGTGACCTTCTAAGTCAGGGTACTACTGTTTTAGGAGCTGTGATTAATCTTGTCACAGGTTTTGGAGAAAAAGCTAGAATTTCAACTCATATTCAATCAATTTACTCAAATCACACTACTGGTCATAAACAAATGGTAGATAATTCTCCTGGTAGGGAAATTCCCCACAAAACCTGTGTCATATTAGGGAATGAGACAAGAAAGGTGATATTGTGGACCTCTAGTATGCTGTGTCTATGCTGCAATCAGCCTTGATACACCATCCTGTGGGACAGACTCTTCTCTCCCTGTAGCTCTGCTTAAGAATTCCAAGTGTTGGGGAGATCCAGGCTAAAAAATTATGTATATAATGTCATCCCATCACCGCCTACCCTGAATAGTCTGATCTTTTTCTTTCAGGAAAGGAAAGTTGTTTTGAGCGAATAATTCAAAGATTTGGAAGAAAAGTTGTGTATGTTGTTATAGGGGATGGTGTCGAAGAAGAGCAAGGCGCAAAAAAGGTAATGACATTTTGGTGAGGGTTGGTTTCAGGAGTCTGAAAAATGGTCTTTTCTTCAACATAGGACAGCATGCATTGACATTTAGGTTGGATATCTTTGCCTCATGAAATCTGTGTTGACCATATCTAGTAGAAAGCTGAGTAAAACTATAGATAATGATTTGTCCTGCTGTTCTCCAAAAGACACATTAAACTATGTATGTTTGATGTATTTCAAAAAGGGGCCATAAAATGGACCCTGGCTTTTGTGCCAAGAACTAATAGTTCTGTTTCACTTGGCAACCCAAAATACCACATAGGATGTTATGAATGTAAGCAAAATATGGTGATTCTTACTGATCAAAGGCAGCGTGCTATTTGACTGCATGAAATACGTATATGTCACACCTTGAAAAGACATGTAGGACTGGAGTAGATATACAGAAATTTCCGTTTTCTTGTGTGTCCATAATTTGGATTCTACGTTCAGGCAACAACATGTGGCTTGGCATGCATTCATAACCTCAGATAACTGAGCAGAGGATACTATTTGACTGTATTATTTTTTGCTTTCCACTGAGAAGAAAGGAAAAATTCACTTTTTTTTTTCAATGTGAATTAAGCTGCATTACAAGCAACACTTCCCACTCACAAATGATAGGCATTATTTCCAACCTTGCTATTTTACCCAGGATAGTCTGCAGATAAACACTCTTTGCTTGAAGGAATGAGGCATAACATTGGTTATTTGAATAATAGGAGAAAGAGCAGGAAAATGGGCATTTCTCTTTTTGCTTCCGTTCACATATAAATTGCTTTTACACAACTACTTTTTCACCACAAAACTTTCTGTGATACTTCTATCTCTTTCCACTGTGATTTTCTAAATTGGAGAAGTGAAACTAATTAGTCCACATGGTGTTTTAACAACCATTGACTGGTTTTGCTTCATGAAATCTGGGTTTTGTGCCCCTGAAGCCTTGCGGGTAGGTTCCCAGCTCGTCCCAGTGCTTCGCAGAGTCTCAGTTTCATATATCCCTTTGGCGGACTGACGGGAACAGTTTGCTCCTTTCTCCTTCAGAAATGCCTTTCATCTTTGCAGAGAAATGTTTTCCCGCTGCAAATGATTACATTTTAAAAGCTGTATTAAGACGGGGGGGAAAAAAATTCCTTCTTTTTGTTCCTTTTCTGTTGCTCGGTGAAATAGTGTTGTATATGATAATGGCAGGAGTAGTCCTTTCGGTAACATTATCTATTTCAATGCTTTTTTCAACAGGAAACATGATTCAGAAAAGCATAAGAAAAAGCCTTTCCAGTCGCTAAGAGGAGTAGCAGTATAGAAAGTTCCTTTGTGCAATTACTTCTGTGTATTCTTTCTTGGTGGAAGGAATTTTCAGGTTGAAAGCATGATAGATGCTCTGGATTAAATTATCTGCTACATCTAGGCCAGAGAAGTCAATAAGTAGACCAGCAGTCCTGCCCTTCTGCATAAACTATCAATTTAATTTAGGAAAATGCTTCTGTGATTCTTGTCCTGCTTCTTACTCCACCAAATAAGAAATCACCATTTCACACTGTGAAAGCAGGATTTGCCTCTTTAGTTTTGTCCTTCACATCCTGCAAGAGCAGAAACCACCCAGTGCCTTGTGATTTGAGGAGCTGCTTCCAACTCAGATGATGTCTTTTTGGTTATCTGCTCCTCAAGGCTTTTTTAGGGTTATTAGGAGGAGCAAGCATGGGAATGCACCCTAGTGTGTGCCATGCTTCAGTTAAAGGCATGTGCCCTGTCTAAGGAATAAATGGTATTGCTGTGTTAAAAAACAGTAAAAACCTGGACCTTCTCTGGAGAACCTGCAAACAAAACAGAAGCTTTAACTCCACAAGGTCACCCAAAGCATATCAATCCAAAGTGGCATAACTGTCCTGTGATGTACCCCACTGTCATGTTTACCCCTGAATCTTGGTAGCTGATTCCTTCTCACCTTCCTTCCTGTCAGCACATCAGATTTTGTGGTATTCTCAGAGAAGGGACAGATCTTCTGTTACCCATTTGCACAGCACTTTTCTGTAGGGCTTTGGCCTGTGGTGAAGCCATTAGTATATATATATTTCTTTACACTACTCAGAGCATAAGCACTACACCCTTCTTTAAACATCACTTCATTGATTACATCTAAACTGTAATGAGTCTTTTCAAGTGAGCATATAAATTCAAGCCTATTTAATATTTTTTATTCTGTGTTCATTCAGTGAATAAAAAAAAAGTTGAACTTCCAACTTAGGAGGTAAGAAAGTTAAGGTTTATTATTAAAAATAATTTACCAATCATTTATAAATTACTTCATCATTAAAAAATATTTTCATTTATGTCCTTCATTCATGGAAAATCTTGAGTCAATACAACAGTAGGAAAACTAAAAGACACATTTAAAATATTTTTATTATTGTTATTAGTATAAAAATTCAATAATAGAAACTTTTTAATATCATTTAAAAGATCACTGGTTTACTGAGAAACATTTTTAGGATAAAGAGTTCATTCATAAAATGCCTCTTTTGGTTGATGTAAGTAAATGTAGTACACTGAGGAAACTGCATACTGCATTTCTGGTAGCATCAGTCAAACCATGATATTGACACCTTTGTTTAGCTGTCACTTCCAGCAAAATATTTGACAAGACAATTAAAATTCTTGGGATGTTTGCATTGTGGGTTGAGGAATAATTGTACCCTTCTGGGTCATTGCAGCAACCAGCCGGCTTGGCTGTAGCACCAGAGTTCACGCAAAGGTTGCCACCTTTATTTCAGCTTCCCCAGGAAAAGAGGGAGAGGAGGGCAGAGAGAAACCAATGCAGAAGTCCAAAGGGTGCTCAGGAGCTGCTGGCACCAATGCCGGTCCCATGTGGGTCGGAGCCGCTGCCCCTGAGTTGCCACTGGAGTGACAGAGCTGTTCTCAGTATAAGTTTCTGGGCGTTTCCACCAAAGACTCCATTGTCTCGGCATTTTGTTTTGCTTTGCTTTGTTTTGTGTTCTGGAGGTTGTTTTTGTTTTTGTTTTGTTTTTGTTTTGTTTTGTTTTGTTTTGTTTGAGCTCATCTTTTGCCCTTGCTTTTGGAGACACATTTGGATAATACAATAAGACAGAAAAACCCCAACTCCTGACTTTTTCTGGTTAGGAAAATTCTCCAGAGGATTTTTAATTTGTGAGAAGAGACAAAGGCTCTCTGCACTGAGGAGCTGGATTTTACATCAGGTGATTTGGGAGAGCCTGGGCAAATGGGCTTCTCCCTTTGTCTCCAAAATGGTCATGCTGTCTTGGAGGGAAATTGTGAGGAAAAGTCATAAATCTTTGTGGAGCAATAAATAGAATATAAATGGGTATCCAATATGCCACTGCTTTTAAGCTCACAGTCACACTGTGCTGGTCAGGTTGGGGTAGGAAGTAAAGACAGCCACTTAGCAAATCTGGCATGAATACAACAAAAATACCATGAAAGATGACAAAAACTGATGCGTTTTCTATTCAAATCCATCACAAATCACAGGAGTAAGTTTTTTGTATAAATATGTATTCATTTAAGGGAAGGAGGCTAGAGGATAGTCTGCACTTTTTGGTGTTGCTGTCAAAAAGTTGTTTTGTTTTGCATGTGTATTAATAGAAACACTCTATTTTGTGGAATAAAATAGCTGAAGTTTTGTACTTTCAGCAGGTACATGCTGAAAATAAAATTACTTCTATTTTAGATATAAAATAGCTTAATATGTTATTTAATAATACTCTTAATTATTAAGCTTACTACATTTGTAGTTTCATTTTTTATGCTTTTTACATCAAAAGGAAATTCAAACTTTTGACACTGTATTTAATTTCAAAATGTCATCAAAATCAAATCATTAAAAAGTTCTTGATGTTTTATTACTAAGTATCATCTACCAAACAATCCATGATTTTTAAGAGACAAAAGTTTCATATTTACTTGGAAGATGTTGTAATAGTACACTTAGAGTTTCATTAGATGCTAATGCATCCAGTTTCACCACCTATTTATTAGTGGTTAGCATTTGTGGGAGAACGGCTCCCACAGCAGCAAATGTGAGATTAGCATTTCTTGCTGTGCTCAGAATAGAAGTGTTCTGCATGACATGTGTGCTACATGTTGGCAGGGATGGCTTTTTAAAGGCAATCTTTAATACATATATATACAAAGGAACACTTGCCCCGAAAGTGTTCTTTCTCTTAATTACACTCATGGGTGTGTTGCCGCTTTCGACATGGCTGAGAAGTTGTGAATAAAGAAGGCATGTTAATACAGGAGTAGTAGATAAGGTTTTGTATGGTAATTTTGCTACTTCAAAGGTTTTAGTTTCATACAATCATTTATTTTCTTAGATGGGGTGAAAATTAGTGCACATGCCTCATGAAAACATATGTATATACATGAACACATATGTATGTGAGACTCTATATATACCCACAAACATACAGATATATATAGATCTGTATCAGGTTTCTTTCCCCTCCTCGCAGCTCTGAAGGCTGTACTGCAGGGTCAGACTGACAGAAATCTGAATTGGCCACGTTCAGCCATGCCCAGGGCGGCAGTGCAGATTCCAGCCCTGTGCAGCCACCACGTTCGTGGGTGTGCTTTATTTCTTGGGAGTGTACAGCTGGCCTTTTGACCTACATGCAGGAGAAATGAAAATAATTATAAACCTGAGATTTACACAGTCTCTTCTTTTTCATGAGACTCTCTAGTATCATTCCACACTTCACTCCTGTAACTGCATAGAGTAAATATAGGTATACTCCTTTCACAGACAGACGTAAAGAAAGCAGAGGACACTTAACTGAATTTGAAATAGAAAGATATAGTCAAAATAATAACTCCGTACAGTTTTGGTTTAAAATCTGACCATCAACAGCTGACCCTGTTGATGGTCAGATTTTAAACAGGGTAATCCAAAACTCAATATTGCACGTGGGCATCTAGCAAGAGGTGCTGTAATTTGATTTAGCAGAAGCTAAACCTTCTGTTAAATCAATCAGAGTCTTTAACTGCTCTATCTGCCTGGTGTGTGTACACTCTGTGATGCTGAGGTTGTTACTAGGGAAGCATGAAGTGGGAGCTGGAAGCCAAGAATTTATTCCTATAGTTCTCCCTATTCATTGGTTTGCTGCATGTCCTTAGAGGGCATCCATGTCTTTGACTCTTGGCTTCTGCAGAGACACTTTGCAAAGGCAGGTGTCCACCAAGCCCTTCACCACGCCACACCATATGTGTACTGTTTACACCTCCCTGACCCAGTGGCTGAGGCAGAGCTGCTGCCAAGCTGACTAAGAGGAGGAGCAGGGAGCTATGGCTGGCTGTCAGGGAGAGCAGCTGTGTCATACCTGGCAGGGCTTTGAGAGAGAAGAGGGAAGCTGCAACCTCACAAAACAAGGAGGCAGCACTGCTGAGCATCGCTGGCCTGTGCAGTCATCTGTCAAACACAGCATGGACCTGCTGCAAGCATGAACCTGCATCCCTTTGTCCTTGATGTAGTACCCCGTCAGATATTACAAATTCTGCCAGGAATATCTCGCAGGCTAAGTTAGAGATAGGTGCACAGAAACTTTGCCAATCCCAGAGAATGGCATGACTAGAAATTTTTATTTCATATTGTTCTTGCTGGTTAATTTCCTGAACATGGTGGAAGAAGTTCATCATTAGGAAGTCTGTGAGCTGGAAAGCAGCAGTGTCTGGCCTGACAGACCACAGGGGGTAGGCTGCCTGGGGAATGTAACAGGGAAGACACTGGGACATGGAGTTGTAACTGGGTGAGCTAACTGCGTCTGCTTTCTGTTGCTGGTGGAGCAGAGAGACAGTACAGTGGTAGTCCAGATTGAAGATGTAGAAAAATAAAGTGTTGTAGTGTTTAACCTTTCCTTCTTAAGGAAAGGATCTATCTATAAAAGTTTTGGAAATATCATAAGCATTTTCTTCCCTAAAAATACCTCAGTTGTCTCTGAATATTGTTTGGTTGGTTCTCTCCTTTGTCAGCCTTCACTCATGAATTTATCTTCAAGCTGAGAGTCAGCTGTTTCTCAAGGCTTTGTAAGACTCTAGAGCAAAGCAAAGCAGAACAGAAACTGTTACAAAGGTGTTTTCTTAGAGGTCATGTTGTTTTCTTCTGAAGAAATTCCTTTGCTCTAGAAGCTAGGCATGCTGTGAATGTGGGCACATGTTGATGCATCCATATTGCATCTTTATTTGGATCAGGAGTGTCATATCAAAGAAGATGTGATAGGCTCTCTGTTAAGGTGTTTGCCTCCTGAGATAGGTATAAAAATTACAGTAAACATGCATCTGGAAACAGTGAGTTTAACATTGTTTACAAAATTTTTCTCTAACTTAAAATTTGAGAAGATCAGAATGAAGAAAGGAGATCAGATTAAAAGTGACAGAGGAGATGGAGTTTTGCCACTGATTTCACTGGAATTAGGAATTTACTCGGGAGCTACTGAAGTAGGATGATGAAAACCTCTTTGAGAAGTCGTAGATAAAATGCGTGGGGAACTTAGAAGCTAATGTGATAATAAAGTGCTTGTGGTTTGCCTCCTAAAGATGCCAGGACAAAAACTGACCCAATGGAAAGGTGAACACAATCATGTTAGCCACCAGAATATTCTTGAATTGAAACTATTTTCCCATGGAATTTATAGAATAATTTCTAGACAAAAGTTGATGGTTATATATTTTTTTTAATTTATGCAAAAGTTGTTGACATTATAATCCCTAGTTTCAGATAAAAAGATAGTTCTTAATCAGATTTTTACCCTTCATGAATGAGGTAATCTGTGCTTTGTCCTAGGATTTGTATTTTTGGTCTATTCAGGTTCTTTGCAAAAGTATTTCTGCTCCAGACAGATTTTATTACAACTAATAGAAAAAAAATATGTATTTTTTTTAATGTCCCATATGGAAAAATGTTTTAAGATCAGTGTTAGCAATGACCAATGTTACACAAGCTACTGAGATAAAATTCTTTTCAATGCAAGCTACACGAGTTATTCTGAATTACCATTTCTCTGTTCTTAACTCATCAGCCAGGAGTAGTTTTACAAGGAGCAAACACATTTTGATAGTAAACAACACTTTCACTTTCTTTATTTTCTTTCTGTTCCCTTCCTCAAACTACCCACATGCTTCATGTATATGTTGTCTTATTTTTTTCCAGAAGTAATATTTTTTCCTGCAATGTTCTGAAATCTGTTTTTCATATAAAGAGATTAGAACCTCCCCCCTTCCTTACAGTCTCGTGATGTGTTTACTCTAGTTCCTATTGTAAATAGATTTGCTGTTATTGAGAATTTATGCTTAGGGGGTGGGTCAGAGAAACCAGACATAAACTTGAAGGAGTCAAAGTTTTAAGAGCTCTTTTTCACTCCCCCAAGTGTTCTCCTATTCCTGTGAAAGACAAAGGGTGGGTCTAAATACCAGAATGCTTGGGGTTATTTTTACATGTTGTCTGTGCTGTTCACAGCATGCTATGCCATTTTGGAGGATCTCGAGCCACTCTGACCTTATGGCCCTCCACCATGCCTTGGAACTGGAGTACTTGTAGCAGCTTAGCAGCACTTTCAAACCTCAGAGCCTCTTTCTGCCCATGGATGAGATGCCTGTGTCTTGTGTCAGCATTGGACTACAGAACTTTGTGATTTCAGGATGCTGACATACAACTGCAATTGGTCTTAACCCTTGCCTGTTCAGTAAATGGAGGAGCATGTCTTTTTCTTCGGAACAGCTGTTGGCTCCAGTACTGTGAGCCCAACGAAAATAAGCCATGCGAGTGTTTGAACAACTCATCTTTACCATGTTTGCTACCAAAAAGAAATAGAGAAAGAAAAAGAAAATGGAAAAGGAAAAAAAGAAAGAAAAGAAAAGGAAATAAGAGGTTCATACCTGTGAAGACAAGAAAAAGGACCTGCAAATGCTTTGTAGTTTTAAGCCTCTTCAATGTGACACACACCATTTCTTCAACACAGCAAACTTGATTGCACAATGAAGACTGAGATTTTACAAAATACCAGTGGAGTAATTTTCTTATAAAGAAGGTTTACTTTTTGGTTTCTCATACCCAGGGTACTCTGTACATCTTTACTTATTTATGAACAGACTATATTTTGACATCATATAACTGACGATATGTATAATAGGATTAAAGGCTATTATAAGCCTTCGCCTGATGATACAGTAACTACTTTTGATTTTAGCACATTACAGAGTAGTTTAAAATATGTCTAATTTAAACTAATAGGTACATCACTGAGACAATCATGTACAGGAAGAAGTTTTTGTGTAAATTTGTAATAATGAATGATTCTTTTACATATTGTTAAGGTAAATGCCATTGAAAGATAGTAATGCCTTGTTGGTGAAGAATGAGGCCACGTGTGCAAACTTGTGCAGTGCCTTATCAATGTGTTGAATATAAATATGTAGATAATGGATTTTTTTTAGATAAATTTGTCAAGACCAAAAGCATGGGTGTCAAGTGTCAATAGGAGTTGGGTTTTGTTCTCAGCTGTTTCTCTGCCATTTTCTTCTCTCACCCACTCTGATTATGAAAAGATTGATTTCATGTGTCCCCCCCGATCAACGGAAATACAGATAAAACACAAGTGAAGAGGAGGCCTTTATTGTCTTCTTGTTTCCTCCTTTAAAATTAACATATTAAGCCTTTTTTAGCGTATTAAAAAATTAATTAGGAGAGTCATTCCATAAAGAAATAGAGAAAGAACACAAATATATTTTAAGATGTAACTTAAACTGGAACCTTGGTACTGAATAGCTTTTGTCTCATCCAAAAATGAAGGAAACTATCATCACTAATATTTTTAGAAATTAGGAATGAGACTGTTTTGGAGAAATTAAACAAGAATGCTCATATACATTTAAGTTTTTTAATCCTCTTCCACCAGGAGTCAGATTTTCCTAAGATATAACATCCATTGCCGGCAATGGAAATGCTGAAATGGTTATCACCAAGGAGTTAAAATTTGCTTTTGTCTGTACTCACTTAAAGGAAAAACCTAGACTGTGTCTGTCTGTGACTTGTGACTTTTCTGATCTTGAAGGCTGTGAGCTACCTGGTTAAATAAACTGTTAGTCTGACTTTTTGGCTTGAATGGTACCAATTCCTTTTGCCCAGGTAAATATCGTATTAAAAAGAAGTTTCACCTTTGTTGGTTCATTTTCTGGTTTTTCTTCTTTTGTTTTTTTAAGAAACCACCAGCCTCGAAACAGCTACCTGCAGAGCTACAAAGCACCAATGTAGCTACAAATCAACACCCTTCTCTATGGGAGGAATCATATTGCTGCTAGAATAAAATGTTTGTGGATTGCTTTAGTACCAACAGAGGGGTTTTTATCTTACCAAGTCTTGCACATGTGCTTTACTCAGTATGGGTGCTGCAATTCATGCAGTACTCACTCACATAAAGCACATTGTGTGTAGTTTTTAGAATTGAGACTATAATTAGCCTTTTTTTTTTCCTCCAGCAAAGTAGAAAGTGATGGGGGGGGGGGATTGGTTGTCTTTTTATTTTTTTTTCTTTGGCTCTTTTCAATTTTTAATCATTCGCGGACTGAAAAAAATAACAAAGTTTATCTGGGCCTTCTTGTACAAAAAGTGTGTTGTGTCCACAATCGTGTACAGAATTTTTCTTCATTAATTTTGTTTTAAATTAATAAAATTGATTTGTGAACATATTAAACAGTTGTCTTGTATGCAAGTCTGTGATATTTCTGCCCTTGGGGTTGGGAATAAGGAGACACCTCTCGTCTCTTTGCTGTCCCAAGACAGAGAAGTTGCTCACCTTCTTGGGCCCAGCTGAGATGTTAAATAGGTTAAAGAATAGTGCATCTGGTTTACAGAAGGTTCAGTTAGATGAGCAGCAGTTGCTTTGCTTATCAGCAACAGCTGGAGATGGTCAGTGCAGAACAAGGCCTTGGTGTCCTGGAAATGTGTCTCTAAGTGACTCACAGAAGCAAATGCCTGAACTTTGGGTGCCATGGTGGCTCTGTCATCCAAAGCAATCCATGGGCTGAACAATGAGTCCACCATTCAGACATCTCCCTCAGGGCTACAGAAAGTCTCTCATCCTCTGAGGTGCTACAGGCCTAAACATCTGGGAATTCAGGACTGGTATTCAACTTTTCCGAGGACAGAGAAGGGCTGCCCCTTTAAATTGGGAAAAGTGGCAGTGACCATCGTTTTATAGCAGATGCTTTGTTGTACACACAGTCTGGTGAAGATCCGTCTTTGCTTCTGTGCTCATCAGTGAGAGCCTTGACTACCAGCTGGTTATCACTTACACTCACTCTCTGGTCTAATGAGACCTAATACATGGAAGTAAAACCAAGGCCAGTCAAGGACCTGCTTCTACTTGGCACCATCTACTTGGCACCGCCATGGAATTTGCATGCTCAGAGCTGAATTACGTTTATATGTTTTCAGCACAGCACCAATTATGCTGGACATTAGTCCAATGAAGTAAGCACTTAAATCCCCTCTGAAGTCAGTGTCTTTCTTTCTGAGCATCTCAATACTCAGAAAAATAATTATTTTTTAAGAAGCATCATATGAAGACCCTTCTTAAATCAAAATCTTTTAAGAAAGCAATGAGTCTTATAGAGTGAAGTAGAAAGTGAAATTAAAAATAGTAGTTATGATTATTTATGTCTTTCATGACTGGAATGCATGCTCAGTGAGTGGCACCTTTGTCTCAAAAATGCTTGCAATGCAAGCCGATAAAATATTGTTAGAAATTCTCTTTTGCCTTTTCCTTCAGTTTTCTGCTACTCCCAGTGTTGAATTTTGCCCTGCAATGTGAGTAGAGGATGTTTATCAAGAGACACATTTCTTTGTGTCATATGCCAAGGGAGAGGCACAGGCCTGTCACAGTCTTCCTTTGTTCTTTGTCAATGGCAAGGCTGCGCAGCTGCCACTTTTGCCATTCTCCATTTAGCCAGGGACTGGCTTTAGCAAAACCATCCAGCTCTGTTGTGCAGGCAAAGCACTAGAAGAAAATGGGAAAATCCAGGGGAAAACAGTCATCTCCCAGGTTGGAAGAAAGAATAGGGAAGAGGTGTGGGGGTTACAAGGCTGCAACTGGAAAGAGGATCTGTAGGTAACCAGGGAGGATCACTGAGTGGAGCACCCAGTACTAGATGGCCTCCCTGCAGCTGCCCAGCATTGTTCCCAGGAATGCAATGGCACAAGGGACCAGTGAGAGGTCCTGTGGTCTCTTGGCTACCCTATCCCACCAACTTGATGGTGTGGGTGGCAGCTTGGCCACAGCATGGTGGACAACAGCACGTAATTCAATATGGGCCTCAGGTGAGGATGGTGTAAATCAAGGCGGCGGCTGGTTGTCATCCTTCTTCTGGCTCCTCCTGAAACTATTGCCCTGTCCCAATTACCTCTGTACAGCTGGGATGGACCTTCATGTGCCAGAAAGGACACAGCAAAGATGGAAATCTCTGGGGTGCATGTCCTGAATTCCATCTACAGCCTATTAGCAGTGTGAACTTGTCAGTAATACATATATATATGTCCATGTATATGCACACATACATACATACATACATACACATACATATATATATACACATACATATAAATACACAGATAGATATACAAATATGGATAGACATATATCTTGCCAAGCTTTGTTATGACAGCAGAGTTAAAATGGTGTATCATTGAACCTGTTGCCTAAGTGACTTTAAGCAAAAGGTTTGCAATAGGAAATGCCCCTTACTCTCCTTCTCCAGCACAGCTATGAAAGATAAATTCAGCTCTAACATTTGACTACTCAAATCATCCATCTTTGTAACTGTCAGCATTTCAGTCTGTGTGAGTATAAATAAACTTCCACATTCTGATACATCAGGGAAATTTCTTTGTTTTTTACTAATATCCTATATTGCCATTTCTGGTTTTTAAATGGCTGTGTGTTCCTGCTAATGGTATTAGAATAACAGCAGAAAAATACAAAATATTTAGATTGATCTAAAGCAAAATGCAGATATGCCAGCTCTCATGGAAGCTACATGATGTTGCCAGCTAACATGGAAGTCAGATGTAGGCACAAGTATGTTATTAGCAATCTGCCCTTACCATCATTTCACCAGTGCTGGCAGTGTTTTTGCTGGGAAGAGGTATTTGTGGCTTGGGTTTTGTTTCTCACCCTCATTTTGAAATGTTTTGCATGAACGGCTCTCTACTGCTTCCTGAAGGGCTGCCCTTTGACACTGTGCTATTTCCAGTCTTATGCACAGGTGCATTCTTTTCTAAAGGGGGAGTTGAATCATTTGCAAAGGAAGCCCCAGTCTGTTTCATTTTCTTCATTGCCAAGTCATGTCAAATTTGACATGGAAGTGAAGTGAGATCCAGATATTGCATTAAGCTGAGTAGCTGAGACTGCAGTGATGGACAATATAATGCAGAGATGGTGAAAAGTAGTTAGAAAGAAAAGGACAAAATATAAATTTATTTGAAAAATGTAGGATAATAAATCTGGGAGAAAACAATGCAAAGCAAGGAGTGAGGAAGAATGCTGAGTTCTCCAGAATGGAGAAAATTATGTTTAGGAAGGCAAATTAATTTCTTGTCTCTGCCACAGAATAACCCAGGCATGTTGATAGGACTCAGGCTCAGCAAAGCTAAGTGTCACTGTGACTGGCCACCAGCAGGACATCAGGGCTTCAGCTGGTCATGCATGCTCTCCATGGAGAGAACTGGGAGCCTCAGTGAGGAGCTGCCAAAGCCAGCTGCTGACACCAGAACTGTGCACAAAATCCTGCCCTTACCAGGAGCTTGGGAACTACATCTTACCCTGTGACTGACAGCTGGAATCCCTATCCCGTGCAGGACTGGAGGCTGCCCATGCTGAGGAACATGCAGGAGGTGCCCGTGTTCTGTGTGGCACCTGCTATTCACCCTCTCTGCTGAAGCTTGGTGATCAGTGACCACTCACACAGAACACAGGTGACTTTAAGCCAAGCCTGTTTTCAACCCTGTCCAGAGCTATGTGGGAGGCTGCCTGCTGTTGATGCTCTCGGAGAGCTGGAGGAGTTCCGTGGGGGCAGAAGAAAAGGGAAGTGCAAATGTGCAGGCTCTCAGTGAAGCACACAAGGATGATGTTTGCAGAGTGAAAACACTCTGCTTCTCTATAACTGCTTAATGCAAAGTACAGAAAGTCCTGGGAACTGACACATAAATCAGGGCTCCTGCCCCTGAGGTATGTGCTCACACCACCGAATCCAGTGATACCCTTAGCTCTCCTCAGAAAAATCCACTGGGTGGACTGAATACCTGCTTTCCTTTCAGCTGTGGTTTCAGTCCAGCCGGTCACTAAGCCCCATGCGCCCCTCACTCACTCCCCTCACATTTGGATGGGGGAGAGAATTGAGAGAGTGAAAGTGGGGAAACTCATTGGTTGAGATGAAGACAGTTTAATAGGTAAAGCTAAAGCTGTGCACGCAAGCAAAGCAGAACGTGGACTTAATTCACCGTTTCCCATGGGCAGGCAGGGTATCCAGCCATCCTCAGGAAAGCAGGGCTCCATCACACATAATGGTGACTTAAGAAGACAAACACCATCACTCCAAATATCCCCCCACTCCCCCAGTTTTATATGCTGAGCATGATGCCAAACAGTGCGTAATATCCCTTTGGTCAGCTGCGGTCAGCTGTGTCCCCTCCCAGCTCATTGCATACCCCCAGCTGCTCACTGAGTGGGGTGAGGCACAGAAAAGGCCTTGACTCTGTGCAAGCACTGCTCAGCAGTAACTAAAACATCCCTGCATTGCCAACACTGCTTTCAGCCCAAATCCAAAACACAGTCTCGTACGAGCTACTGTGAAGAAAATTAACTCTATCCCAGCCAAAACCAGCAAAACACCTCTCCAGAGTAAACAAGTGCAGTTCTCTGTACCAAGACAAGCAACTGAATAGAAACAAAATCATTACATTCCCCTTTACCTCAAGAAATGCTATAATTCCAGAAGGGATTATTAACTTTGCATTAAATTCATGTTCCAGCTCCTAAATCTATCTGTGCAGTCATTATTTATATGTGGCACACTTAAAATTCAGTAGAGCATCTGTGTCATAGATATCAGAGGTCTACTTACATGCCATTTAGTATTTGTCACTAATCTGGGGTCACAGGGAGTCAGCCAAGTAATATCTCCATTATATAGCAGGTAAATCCTCTCAGACTGCTCCTCCTACCTTCTTATAAAATGAGAGTTTGAAATTCAATTTAAACCTTACAGATTCATACCTAGTAAGAGCCTTCCTAGAGCCCTTTTGTTTTAAGACAAAAAGTTTTTAAAGGGGAGTTGGAACAAAACCAACCCTAAACTATATACTTAATTCTCTAGAAGACAAGGAAAGCTCAGCCAAATAAAACTAGGAAGGTTGCAATATCCCTTTTAAATGACAGTTACAGGGGGAAAAAATCAGTTCTTGTGAATATTAGCATTCTTCTTGGTATTTCTATAGTCCAGCTGAAATCCATCGTTCTGTAAGCTTTTTTCCAGAATTTCTCAAATACTTGCTTTTATGCCATCTGATTCTTCCCTCCATTGCACCAGTAGCTGTGTGAACCAGCAGATCTGAGGGTACTGCTGAGTGTCTTTGGGCATTTCCCTGCAGAAGAAGCAAACCAGGAGACGGGTATGCTGAGAAGGTACCAGAGCCAATGTTAGTATCTTCTTGGGAGTGAAGGTGCCCTTGGTACTCTTGGCTGTTCTTGCTTAACACAGGCAACAGGTGTCTGTTAAATGACAGTTGAGAAGCTCAGTTTCTGAACTCTTTTTTTTGTGATTTTCTTTCTTACAGCTAAGCTGAATTGGAATTCCTTGAAGTCAAAGTCTACATTTCCATCAAAACCTGAACAGAAACTGTCTATTAAAAATTCCAGACACTGGGTTGCCCATTGGTTTCAATGAAAGCTATGGGTATCTGTGCAGATCTGTAACTGTAGTAGACCCTTAAGCTTACTCGGCTTCTTGCTTAATATTTGCCCTTTTTTTCCACTAGGAATAGGAGCAAGACAAACTTGATGAGTGCTATGGCAGCCTGAAGCCAGAGCTTTGACTGGAGACTGTTATTTGGTTCTTCAGTCATGTTTTGCTTGGAAATGTGGTTTGGTGTTCATCCTCCTTCCTGCTGAGCAGTCCAAGTCCTGAGCTGGGACACTGGATAATGAGAGAAGACACTGATCTCATGCTTCTTCTTTTTTCCTTTCTTTTCTTTTTTTTAATGTATTTTCTCCCACATTAGTCTGTGAAGAACTGATCTTTTATGACCTTGTTCTTGCCATTTTAACTTCTTCCTAATCCATGCAATGTCCTCCTCCATATTCCATGATACTACAATGTTTTAAACATTGACATCCGAGACAGAAGCTATTTGATCCTTCCATAATAGTATGTAATGCATTTCGTTCTCTTCTGAGATGGAGAATACTGCACCTGAAGTGTGGATAAAAAGTTTGGATACTAATATTTTCCACAGCCTTCTAATTACTCTTTCATCTGTACCAAATATAGACTGATGTTCAAACCTTTTGTAGGTCTCTGGCAGGATTTTGAATGGTTATGTTGTCTCTGGTCAGGTTTCTAAAACCATTCTAGTAATTTTGAAAACATGCTGGCAAAAGGAGTCTGTTCCACAAGGCACTTAGTTTAGTTCTTATACAGTGGCTTTCGGGTGAATATTTGTGGTATCATTCTGAAGTGTGGAAGTACATGGGATTTCTAAACCCTCAGTTTCCTGGTGGAAATAATTCTGGACAGATGGTTTTACTATCCAGATGACAAACTAATTGCCAACAATTTTGTAGAAATAAAAATCTTACTAGAAATTATGACCTAATTGTTATGTAAAAGAAGAATAGACCATTTAAAATGCTTCATTGTGTAACACAAATCTGAATATGAACTAAGAATGCTGCCTTCAAATCAGTCTGTTAATTACACTTCCTTAGACTTATGGGTTGACATTCTGTTCATTCAGAAGCCTAAAGTATAAGGAGATTTTGTCTCTCATAAATGGAAAAAAATAATTTAATCCAGTGCTTTCTAAATGGAAATGGAAAGTAGACCCCCTTCAGACATACTTTGAATCAAAATGAGGGACAGCTGCAGTCTCAGGTTAAATCCCATTATTTCCACAGTTCAGTAGAGAGATCGAGATTTGGATTTTGGCCTTTTGGTTTACTAATCCACCTAAATAACCAGATAAAATAACTTTTAATCTGCAAGAGGGTAACTAACTGAGAAAAGCTAACTAAGATGCAGTATTTTTGTGGCAGAACTGGAACATGAACATGCTGAAACACTGGTAGCAAGCATTCCCCAGACCTCTAACCTATGTGTTTCATACCCTGTCACTTGGATTTCACTTCTAGCATCAATTGTGGTCAGTATCAGTGTGGATATAAGGAGTACCCAAATGGACCCAGGGCCACCATGTGTTCTGCCCACCCATCTTCAGATACTCTGTTTTGACTCTGTGTTTATGCAGAAATTAGTATTTTAGCCACCCATCACCTGCTTTTCTGGTCTGTCAGTCAGGTGACACTATGAATGAAGCACCAGAGCAGCAGAGGATGGCTCTGAGCCTCATTAACTGTTACTCATCAACAGCCTCAACACCAGCCATGCAGGGCCTGGTCTGCCACAGCTGAGTTCAAGCTGTTCCGTAGGCAGCCCTACTTCATATATCTGCAAAGTTCATTCCTCAGCTCCATTGACCTTGGTCTTTTGGTATTATGTAAGAGTAATTCCCTATGTTCACAGTTGTAGTAATGTGGAAAGAACATGAAATGGCAGAGCTGTGGCTTGTTGTCATGGCATATTGTCTCTCCTACACAGGTTGGATTCCTGTTAATTAAATTTGAATCAGGTTACTGAGCCACATGTCAGGTCATCATGTCTCATTCATTTTATATTTTCACTTAAAGGAGAATTTTCTGTTTTGTTTTCATGTTCAGTGTGTCCCAAAGGCAGCCTGGGTAAAATAAACAAAATATCATGTGTTTAGGTCTATTGCTAGAAGAAAAGCTTTGTTTCAAACCCATTACAATACTTCTTAACAACAGCATGCAAAATGTAAGCCTGTCTACAGATACAATGCCAGGAGGAAACAATTTTATTGAGTTCATAAATAAAATTAATCATTGATTCTCCAAAACGTAGATTAAGTGTGATGTAAGTGATACAGCCTATTAAAAATAAACTATGGAGTCATAGCAATCAGACTGTAACCAACTCTGACATCCTTACATATTCTTATAAATCTACAGTGGTTTGTAGTTTTCTGTGCTTCAAAGAGGAAGGTAAACAAATATAAGTGAAAGGCACTGCTGTGATTTGAAACTACACAGCCAAAAGTTGTATCTGTGCAACCGTGTCATTTTATTTATCCACCAGCACTGATGTTCAGTTCTGCCAGAACTCCCCAAATCTTCAAGTCTGTAGCACAGACAGTAAATCTAAAAGAACCACAGTTTAGTAACACTAATCAGGACAGCTGCTGAAAAAGACCAAAGGCCCAAAAAACCAAATAGGATAATGGTAAAAACCTCTGCCCACATGTCTAACTTGTGGTGTCTGCTACTTTGCCACAGCATTTAAACTTGCCAGATGCTGTCTGCATCAGTCTGAAAACATTCTACTGTTCCTTCACTTAAGAGTAGTTGAGGATGCATGGTATATAACAAACATTCTGGATCTTTAAAAATAAAAGGTTAGGCCAGGTTAGGCTAGGCTAAAAAGCAGGTTGAATGACATAACTTTTAGAAAAACATCAATCATGACTTGTCTCTCAGAAACTAAAAGACAGGCAGCAGCCCGGGAGAAAGGATTGGCCAGGCTAGGACATGATCTTTGTCTTAGAGAGCATGTTGTATGCCATGCCAGCATCTGTGGTTCATTTTAGAGTGCTTGTCAGCTGAAATATCTTGTCATAATTTGGCTGGGTCTTAACCCATCCTCTGGAGAGGAGAGCAAACAGTGCTCCATGGCAGGAGCAGCCAAGCTCACCCAACTGCAGCACAGCCACATATGACCCTCCTCTAAACTGGGGATCTTCACTTACAGCTCTGCTGCTCTTGCAGGGACAGCTGAGCCCAAGCAGCACTAGAGCTAAAATACTGAACCCTGTGCAGAGTTGTACAGCATGTGCATCCCCCGGACACTGCCTAGGAAAGTAAAGTATGAATACAGCCAGCAGGAAAAAGCCCTTATCCTTATCAACTCTTGTCCTCCAACCAATGCACATCGTGAAAATACCTTGTCCAGTTTGAGCTGCTATGTTGTGAGTTGGCAGCAGTGTACTGGAAGGAGTACAAGTACAGCTCCAGTATCCAGGACAGGCAGATTGTATCCTCTCATTTCCCCGTGTCATGCTGGGTAAGTGACTTATTGACTGTATCTGATGTCTCTTACCTCTTAGTAAGGAAAACATCATACACAGAACAGCTTCTGGGACACTGGGAAGATTACAGATGTGAGGTATTGTGTATTTCTCCAACATACAAAAAGGTCAATGGCTTCCATGATGTCCATATTTTATTGTATGTACATTTTCATTTTAGTCTGTACTATTATTTCTATGTCAATTGTTTTATTTTCTTCACTTCCCACAGATCCCAGTGGGTCAAACAGAGGTCTTAATGTTTAGAGACAGTCCAACTTTTCCTTCTGCTGAATTTCTGTGTCCCTTTAGAGGTTACCACTGTGGCCCAACTCTGGCTTTCCAAGTGATGTGTAGGGTGCAATAAGAGGTAGGGAAAATGGTCATCCTTGACGACCACACAACAAAAATATATGGAGATGACACTTCCTGTTCTCCCACCCCTCTAAATTAAAGGCTGGTGGCTCTGCAGGGAAGAACCTCATCTCGTGTTGAATTTGGTAACATGTCTGGAGGAGAAAGCTTCCTACAAGCAAAGCTCCTAACTCCACTTCTGCTCCTGACCATGGCTCCCATGCTGGCTACTGTCAAGGTGTGTGACAGATAATTACAGTCCAGCAGCCTTTCACATTTCATGACATTTGAACTGGAATTGAATCCTAGAGGTAATGTGCCAGCTAAATGGTAAAGATGTTGTGAAAGGTTTCCTTTTGTCTGAAGGGAATAATCTGAGTGTGAGAGATGGAGGAAGAAATAGTTTAACAGAAAAAGCTGCTTCAAAATTATTAGGCCAGTTCTCATGCCACTTTTCTCTCTCCCTTATTAAATGAAATTCTCAGGTCTTCATAAATCTCTTTTTATTCCTCCTTTTTTATGCCTGATAGGCTAACCAGTAATTGAGATGGCTGGGCAAAGATTGGGGGAGTTTATTTTGTTTTCCTCAGTGTCTGTTTTTTTAAAAACTGTGAGGATAAATGAAAGGAAGTCTTGACAATATGAGCATTTGTTTAAACAACTGTTAAAAAGAATATGTGAACACTTTTCTGTGACATTTGTTCTAAAATATGGTATCTAGCAAGTCAGCTACTTCTAAAGTTGTAAATGAGTCTTAGTGATGCATCTCAGCAAGAACTACTGCTTGGCAGGCTCTCCCGAAGAATGTAGAATTTTTTAATAGGGATTCATCCATTAAAGAAATGTGAACCTTTAAAGACCTGTCAGGCACTGACAGGGACTGCCATGAACTCCATGAACAGAAAGGTTATTCCTTGTACCAGCTGATCTTCATGTGTCCAAGGAGATTCCACTTGTGGAGGGTTGACCCCAGCTGGATGCCAGGTCCCCACCAAAGGTGCTTTATCACTCCCCTCCACAATAGGAGAGAGAAAATATTAAAAAGTGTTTATGAGTTGAGATAAGGACAGGGAAAGATCACTCACCGATTACCATCATGGGCAAAACAGCCATGACGTGTGGATATTAATTTATTACCAGTCAGAATTAGAGCAGGATAATGAGAAGAAAAACAAATCTTAACAACCTTCCCCCCACCCTCCCTCCTTCCTCGAGATGGGGAACAGGAGTCGGTTCATCACACATTGTTGCTGGTCAGGGAGAGGAGTCCTTCCCCTCCTCCTCCATGGGGTCCCTCCCACAGGAGACAATCCTTCACGAACTTCTCCAGTGTGAGTCCATCCCACAGGCAACAGTTCTCCATGAACTGTTCCAATGTGGGTCCTTTTCCACAGGATGCAGTCCTTAAAGAACAGGCTGCTACAGTGCAGGTCCTCTATGGGGTCACAGGTGCTACCAGGAGACTTGCTCCAGACTGGGCTCCTCTCTCCAAAGGTTTGCAGGTCACTGGAAGGAGCCTCCTCCAGCGTGGGCCTCCCACAGGGTCTCAGCTTTCTTTTGGGCATCCAGCTGCTCTGCTGTGGGCTGCAGGTGAATTTCTGCTCCCCCATGGCCCTCCATGGGCTGCAGGAGCACAGCTGCTTCACCATGGTCTGCACCATGGGCTGCAGAGGAATGTCATCTCTGGTGCCTGGAGCACCTCCTGCTCCTCCTTCTGCACTGACCTTGGTGTCTGCAGAGCTGTTTCTCTCACATATTCTCACTCCTTTCTTCCCTGAGCACAACTACATCTGCACAATAACTCTTTTTTTCTTCTTAAACATATTACTGCAGAGACATTACCACCGTGTCTGATTGACTCAGCTCAGGCCAGGGACACATCCATCCTGGAACCATCTGGCATTGGCTCTGCCAGATATCAGGGAACCTTCTGGCAGCTTCTCATGGAAGCCACTCCTGTAGCTCCCCCCTACCAAAACCTACCATGTAAACCCAACACACAACCACAACAGCAGGATCTAAGGAAAACATTTAGAAATCCTTCCGTCTCTTGGGTTTATTTTTAGTATATTTGTGTAGGCACTACAGCCTGGGTCTTTCCAGGAAGTTGGGATGACAATACCTGTCTCACTCAGGATGATGTCATTCCTGTTGTAATTTAGGATAATACAAAGAAGCTCACGGGTTATAAATTGCCAAGAAGAATATGCTCAGTCTATGAGCCAAAAAGACATTTTTTAGGGTTTTCTTTCCCTGTTGAAAGATAAATTGGGAGCAGAACTGGAATGTGGAAGAAGCATTCTAGCTTTTCTGGAATATCTGGGTTTATCCAATTGCCTGACACCTATTCTACCTGTGTAATTTCTAATCTTTTTGGTTTAAACCCTGCTTTACATTTGATTTTTTAAAAATGTGATATTCCATCAATATTACTGTTTATTTTTTGTTGTCTATATGTTGTGACTACAGGTTCTTCCGCTTGCAGTAGAACTTAATTCTATTGGTATCCATACTTGTCAGCTGGGGAAAAAAAACCAAAACATCTCTTATATTAAGTGATATTTTGTATTCCCATCTCTTCACCTGCTCCACATGCCTACAGTCACTGCCCCCACACCTGTACTAATCACACTCTTCTCCAGGCAAGTTCTCACCCATCCCAGGTGCCGCTTTTATACATCCTTCCTTTTTTCAAAGCATTCCCAAGCAGCAAGGGGAGAGCCTCTCAGTGTGTTGCTTGCAGCATACTAGGAATACATTTTCTGCTTTGGAAAGTATCTAGTCAAGAAAAATAATTTCAGCTATTTTTACTCATAATCAGAAATTGATAATTTTTAGGAGGAAAGCACATAAATCAAGTGGAAGTTGCTAAAAATGTTTTATTCTTATCAGCATGGAGTAAGAAAATGTGTGTTCTGATATTAAGAGAACATGGCTTTCCTGGGTTAAAATACACATTTACCTCTGCTACTGGTTTAGAAATGCTTTAGGAATACACAATGGATTTTTAAAAATAAAAGCATGGTGCCTCAGGGAGTACCACTAGTTTAAATAACACATGAAAGTATTTATGAGACTTTTTTTATGAGGTGGTCAAAGCAAAGACCATCCAGCATGTAACATAAGACTGGCTAAAGAAGAAAGATTTTTCAAAACCACATCGGAGAATTAAGCATGAATGGAATTTTATTTCAGTCTCTATTGCTTATTTAAATTAATGAGGTTTTCAGGTGGAGTCTAAATGATAGTACAGTTCAAGGTGAGTTTTGCCAGGGAGCTGGACACTAGTTTATTATTCAAAGAATGCTACTGACTAATGTTGATATAATCCTAAATAGACAATAGGTTTAGTGAAAGTAAGTTTTTTAAGAGTTTCAAACCTTTTCAGGTACACTGGGATTGCACTGATTTATTCATTAGAAATGGAGATTAATATTTCTGAATAGTCCCAGGTACCTCCACATCAGATCTCCTAGTATCTATCCAGTGTGTCCAACCACAGAAAGGTGCAGAATAAAGATCATTGTCTCTTACTTGGTTGGGCAGTACCAGCTCAATAGTTTCTGCTGAATTTTTGTAGAGTTAATGACGTTTTTCCTACTGCAGGAAGAAGCTCCCATCCACCCCCATATCAAGGGATCACTTTCAGGTCTAATTCCTAAGATGGCCCATTTCCTGGAGTTCCTAGGGGGATTTCAAGTACTACAACTCAGAACTGGTCTCTCATGCTCTTTCCTTCCTCTTCATACACACTCCTTCACAGTCTGGTTCCAAGGCTTCTCTGTCTGTCCCTGACTTCCTATCTCCACACAGGCCTCACAGCTAGAAGATTGATTTCAGACACTCGTAATCCCAGGTGTTTTCTGTTTACCAGAACAGAGTACCTGCTGACCAAATGCACCAATCTCAGTAAGATGAGCTTTCTTCTTCTTGGATTGTACCTCACAAACCAGCAAGAAACCGCTGACTTCATATTATTCACTAATTCTACATTAGGCTTCATGGCAACTGTGCAAATACTTAAAGGATTTGCAGAAGGACAGGATGATAAGGGAAATTTGTGAATAGACATTCTCTTGTTTCTGCCTTAACTATGCATGTATATATTTAGCTAATTAAGACAGTCATTTGAAACCACTTTTGCAATTACTGTGTTAGTAAGTAGGGCAGAAGTGAACAAAATTTATTATAATGGGACTATCCTTAACTGCTAAAAGTAAAACATGGACAAAAACCCTCAATTTTTCCAGAACAAACTTTATCGAAAAGAAAAGCTTCTAGCATGCTATTTGTGTGACTTCATTGTGAATAAGACTGGTGAACTGATCTGCTTACAAAATCAGTTAAAATATTTTTGACCATATTTTGCTTTGGGGGGTTTTGTTGTTCTTTTTTTAACTGGGGAAATTTCTCTTAATCCAGTATCACCATTGTCCATTTTGTAACATCAAACCGCAGCCTCCTACAGGAAATATAAATAAATCCCGGTGACATGGAACTTCATTAACATTTAACCATTTTACACCTAAATGAGAGCATCTGTGGAAGGGATTAGCATGCTGTAATTTATGTGCAGTACTTCCCACCTTGAGCTGGTTTGCCTTAACTTTCCTGGGTATCCCTAGGCAGATAAGCAAAGATGGAAAGAGCCTGGGCTGCACTGGTTCAATCACTTCATGGAACGATTCCATAGCTCTGAATGTTTGAAAGTGATGCTGCACAGAGGCTCCTTGATTTTGGTGTAGGAGCTTCAACAAATGGACTCAGATCATTCACAGCCATGCTGCAACTCAGTAGGTTTTCCAGTGATTTATTCATTAGTGGTGAGGACAGTACATCTGTCTTGGTAACTGTTGTTACCAAGCTATGGCAATGGAGATTAAAAACATCTTAAAATTAAACAGCTGCAGCCACTCAGTTGTCATTTATTAACATTTCATTGTTCAGTCTGTTTTACTGATTTTCATAGTGCATAAAATACACAAAATGTGCAGAAAATTTGATACTGAGTCAAAGAGCAATAGAGAGAGAAAATCATCCAGTGTGAGGAACGGCTACAGTGAAACAGGGAGACTGAAATGAGCTGGGCCTGAAATTCACTGAAGGAAGTAGACTAAGCTTCCACCTTTCCTTCAAAAAGGCTGGAAAAGAACTAAAAGAACTATGAATGTCCTCTGTGGAAGTGTGTAACAGAAATTATAGCAGCTGCTCAAAACAGAACACAAGCCTGTACCTCTACTCAAAGGGGTTTAAGACCCTGCTCAAAAATGTTAATATGTTTGGCAAAAACCAAAGTTTTCTACCACTGCTTAATATTATCTGGGTTTAGGAACACAGGGCTTGCAGCCACAGAGAACTGCATGCAACCTATCTGACTCCATCATCAATTTCTCCTCTTAAAGAGAATAAACTTCAAGCCTCCCATTTTTTTGGCATAGCTAATCAAGCTGAAAAGGGTAACAATATAATCTGTATGAACAGTACAAACTGTGCCTGGTGGTCAGGGAGCCAAACTGGCATTATCCAAATCCCAGGGAGGCCAAAGGGATGACTCTAATTTCACTCAAAATGTGCCTTGGGCCAAGTCCAGCAGTAGCCCATGTATCATCTAAGCCTATATTGCTTCCCTTGCAGGGTAGCCATTGTCTTCACTTTAAGTGGTTACAAAACACTTTGCAGCACTCTGATAACAAATATGTTACCCTGTCACTGTGCTGCTGGTTAAAGACAGAGAAGATTCTTTACCTCAGCGAAGCACTTCTTCCTGCCGAGGACCACTCCTGCTGCACAAAGCAGGGGCTGTCTCCAGTGCTGTCTTTGTCCGTCACAGGAGTCATATGCAGTCAACATGTGCCCTGACAGGGATGGGAGTATCTAAGGCAAATCTCGTGACGTTCCATAATGGGATTCCCAGGCCATTTTGTCTTCCCTTGAACTGCAAAGCCATAATGGGATTCTCAATATGCCTGGGCTCACTGCCATATGAACAGCAGTTGCATCCTGGCAGAGGAATAGTCTAGCCCTGGGCATTCCTTTCCTGCAGTCTGAGAGTATTTCAGGTCTGGCACCTCCCTGCAATTGGTCCGGGAATAGGTGACCCACGTTGAACACTTGAAGCTCTCCTTAAAGTGCCTGGCTTTTCCTGTAGCCATGCAGTGAGCTTGCAACACAGGCTATCAGCTTGGCTCTGTGGGAGCCAAACACTGACCTTCTTCTATTTCATTCTCCTAAAGCCTCTTTTCCTGTGATATTCATTTGCATTGCTGAATAGTCCAAGCATATTTAGACTACTATCTGTCTCTCTCCCTAAAATACAGCAAGCGCTTATCTGGCACTATAAACTTAAAAATGATAATAACAGAGCTGTCTCTAAATGTTCATTTGAGCACACTTGGTAAACCCAAGGGAAAGGCTGAATGCAGTGACATATTTCATTAAAAGACAATCGATGTTTTATTTAATTCAGTAATTAAAAGTTTTACAGAAATCCCCTTAGGGTGTTTTTCTAATAGCTTGGTTTCAACTTAATGCCCAAGTCTACAGGTATGATAATTGTCCAAGAGAATAATTTTAATATAAGTAATAAAGGTTCTTACAGATTCAGATATGTTTCCCTCAAGACTCGAGAAGTGTTTCTATAGAGATTATGATGACTGTATCAATTAGTCCATCATTCCTCTGTGCACAAACTATAGAAGACTCCCAAATGATTTGAGTAGATAGTTTACTGCAGCAGGTCAGTGATGGTATGGAGCTTTTAAACAATGGTGTTCAGCTGGTTTAGCTCCCATTCAGAGAATACTCTTGCCTGTTGGAAGGACAGTATGTTGCTTAAAGTAAAATGTGTAAAGGAAAGATACTGTGATTGCTCAGTTGCCAGATTGGTCTTCTTTTTGGTTTTTTAATTGCTTATTTTTTGTGAACTGAAGACTTTTGGAGGGACACAAGAAAATGAGTTAGCAGGGTAATGTATTGGGAACAGTTAATTAGTGAGAACATGGTATGGAAAAGGGATTAAACTGCCCCTTTGTCTTGATGAAGTGGATTCTAGCTCCTGCATGGCCTATTCCCAGTCTGATGCAGCAGCTTGACAGATCTTCTCATAGACTAAGAGCTATAAAATATATTCTCATGCTGCCACTCTAATTTCTAGTATCAACTCTGTCTTTTTTATGTTCTCCCAAACTTAGCTTTTTACCCTTCCATGCAGCTGCCTTCTAGATTAAATAGTTTTCTAAGCCTTTTGTGACAAATCACTTCTCCTTTCTGTGTCCCTAATGGAGGAACTCGTTGTTATATTTGGGCTCATTTCTCTTATGCATGGCACATTTACCTTGCAAACCTTGTGGTGCCAGATGTTACTCAGCCTGACAGGTGTCTGCTAGCCAACACAGACTCAGCAATAAGCATGGTGAGTCTTTCCTAATCCATTTCAGCGCAGGGTTAGTAGATTAGCTCAAACCATGATGATGAGTTTTGAAGTTCATCTGGCCTCATTTACCCTGGGTGGCCTGCATAGCATGGAGCTAAAGGCTCAGAGTGAGCTGGCAATGGAGAAATAAGTGCAGTTAGGCCTTCAAGTACTCTAGTTTGATCTGGCAGAATGCATCATTCCATGTCCCAGAGTTCCTTTACAAGCAAACCCTGATGCCTTAGTATTTTGTGCCTTGCCTTGTACGTATTTAAATATGGCTGAAAAATATTTGAAAGGCAGGGTCTTCACACAAGTGTATGGGCTTTACCTGGCAGCAGTAGTTTACACCATTACTGACTAGCTAAGAACTTGGCCCTTTGTACTTTAGGCATGTGTGTAATGCTATACATATGTGACTGCATGTAAATGTTGCAGTGTGAAGTAGAACAATCAGAATCTCAGTGAAGTATGAATGAGAATTGTCATAGAATTACCATAATAGTGTTTATAGTAGAAGGTATAAATGGTACCATGAGGCTGATTAAAGCTAAAGAGCTACTTCTCCTGCTCACTGATTACAATTAGCTCTTCACTGAATTGCTTGCCAAAGAACTCCATTAAAATACAGTCAATTGATCTTACAGGCTGCATTTTTTGTGCATTTTAAATGCACAGCTCAAGATTTTCACTTGGAGAACTATACATATTCTGACCACAGGTACAGTGAGTTGAGTGGAATAATCTACCTGCAGCCGCAGGAATAGCTGGGGCTTTGTACATGTTGCTACATTACACATCTGCAAACTCTCACAAGCTTTTAAAGGTTCAAATCTATCGCCTATTTCTTCAGCTTGCAGGTGAATCTCCATCAGTCTGCTTTAACATGCCGGTATGTCATAGGATTACATTTCAGGAGTTTGAGGGGATGGAATCATTTCTGTATCCCTAAGGGCCACCAACTGAATATGTGATCTGGGTGTTCAGTTTCCCAAAGCTCATACCAAACATGGTAAGTTTTAAGATACTGTGTTTGTATTTGTTCAGTCATTATTTTCAGTGAAGGAGCAGAATCTTTCACCTCACAAATCTTACTTTCTCCATTTCTTTCCTTCAAACAAAACCTTCTCCCACCATTCTGGTTACAGTCCCTGATACTGTAGTTGATATATGGCCAGCTCTGTATTTTGCTGGTATCTGCTTTTGCTTTCATAACGCAGCAGGGTCTATTGCTTCCTCCAAGTCCCACCAAAATTTGACATAAATTTTCACACCCTTCTCTTTGTTTTAGTACTTGATATCCCAAATCATCTACCCTGCTGATTCCCTTAATGCACCATGAAAACTGATTTTGATCTCACTGTGAATCTGACCAAAAAAGTTTAGCATTTAACAAAAAACTCTTTCAGAAACAAAGCCCTGAAGACTAAATGTAATCATGCTCATTCTGAGAGCTGCAGTCATTTGTCCTTGGCTTGTTTTTCCCAGAAATGACTAGCACAGGCATATTTTTTCATAAGGGTAGTTGGCTCTACTCTCACTTGGCTGGTCTTAGGAGATGATTTCAGTTACAGTTTCATCTGCCAAGTCCCATATTCCCTTGTGACCTGGTTTGGATTTTAGTTTTCCAGCTAGACCACCTGCGTGGTGTTAATTAGTTATGGTTTCCTTTTCATATGCAAAACTGTTTTAACTTCATGAGCTGGCACAGATTTACCTGGGCTCCCCTCCTAGTCCTACTGTACAAGCAGTGCTGCCTGCCTAGACCTGTCATCTGCACTATAAAATCAGCCAGCCTCAATCAGATATGACAAATTGTTCAAGGGGAAGGGCTAGGAGAAGAGAAGCAGCAATTAAATTTCCTGTTTCCCACTTTGAGGCTGTTGTTGTCTCTGGACTTAAAAATATTTGTCTGACTGAGTTGCTGGTGGGTTTTTCTGAGGCTGATGGTTTTAATGCAAAGAAAGGGAGGTAAAATGCCTTCAATAAGTACTAGAAGTCCATGTGCCCACCTATTTATAGTCAAGATATACAACTCTGGTGGGGCTGTTTTTCACACCCAGACTAATTACAATGTGCTTGTTACTATATCAGGCTGGACTGATATCCTGTTACTGTGATAGGTGCTCCAAGTAACCTCTGTGCACCCTACCCGTCTGTTCTGTTGCACCTGGTGTTATGGAAATTATTGCAAGCACATATCGCTGAAGTTGCATGGCGCTGAGGCTGGCCATCAGCCTGGTCCTCATAGCAGTGCTACACTAGCCTACAATATACTGGGCTACCTCCGGTCTGAATAAATAGCCAGACTCTTCTTTGTTGCTTTTTTTTGACAGAGGTATTCTATCTGCAATCCCTTCATAGCAACCTTGTGCCTTTGGTCCCAACCAACAGGCTTCCCTGTAGGCAATACAGACTTTTTTCCCCTGGATTTTATTTCTCCATTTCTGGGTACTCAAGATTTACAGTTCACTTTTAGGAGGTTTGTCATTGTTGGTAAATGGTAGAAAAAAATGGTAAAAAATGTTTACCTTTTCAAATCTTCTGTCAGCTTTCTCAGATGCCCTTCTAATCCATCCTAGCACAAATGCCCACTTCTTGGTCTGAGCTGTATTGCTTAGTTACTGCAGTGAGTGCTTGGCTACCCTGACTCTGCTGGAGCTGTCACCACATCTAGAGCTTAATGTCAATAAATAAATATCAAAGCTCTGTTATTTTCCTGGGAAACCCTTTGTGTTATGGCAAAGTTTCTGTTAACACTTCACAGTGTTATGAAGCAAAAATGAAGACAACCAAGCCCTTCATTCAAAACAATATTGTCATTAGGGCAGTTTGGCACAAATGCTTTCGAACACCAAATGATGCCATGTCAAACACTGATGCTGAATATGCTACCCATATGTTTGTAGCAGACAAAAACATGCAAAGCCATCTCTGTGTATGGTCTGTCTACTTACATATCTTGTTCCTGTCATTCAGTGTGTCACTTCTGCAAAATTTCATGGACAAGTAGCTTTTAAACACTGAGGTACTTTTAAGTTTCTCTAATATGAAAACATACCCCAGAATTTCACTGAATGACTCCAGACTCATTATATCTAACTGAAACAGCATCTATTTTTTCAGAAAGATATAAAAATGCTCATGTAAGGAGTTAAGGTAGGATTCAATTTCAGCTACATAAGAGTCAGGTACTTAATACACAACAACTTCAAGATACATTCAGAAACCTTTCATTTCAAGACCACTCTTTGAGGTGCCTTTAGTGTTGTCTCTCAAATGAAACGTAAGCTAGGTTAGGTCACAGATGTAGTTTTCAGATGGTAAACTTTCATTCTTTTCACCAGTGGCAAATGTACCAATTTTTCCAGTTTATCTTTAAGATGTGAATGGCACTTGTAAGTTTTGATTCAGACATGTCGGCTGTCATCTGTATGTTTTTTGTCCCTAAGCTTTGCTGTTTTAAGGATGCTAAGTTGGATGACAGCATTGGTGACATGAGGCACCACCTGGTGCCTTTTCTGTTTCTACGCCATGTAGGTTAGATCAAGAGTAACTGTACAAGTGGCCAGAAACCAAATATCTCACTGTGGACAGAGAGAGTGGCTGTACTGAAAAAAGGCCTAGTGTCTGAAATTGGGCTGAACTGGATTCTTTCTCCTGAGATACTTTCCAAAATATAACAAGAGACCATTCTGTGAAGATTCAACTTCAGTGAGGCCAGACATCTCCAAACTTACATACTTTAGGCTTCAACCCAGAGATGTGACTAGGATGGAACTGACCTCAAACGTATGAATTACGCTGCTGACTGTCACAGAACTACTTACTTGGCTAAGTGTCTTGGTACACCAAAGTTTTTGTGGGTTCATTATCAGTTCCTTTGAAATGAGAGGGGTACCTTAATGGTCCTTCAAATATCAAAGAGGTAGATGACCCTTAATACCACTCAAATTGTGTCTGAACTAATAAAATAAACCTGCTTGGAGCCACTCTCTGGCAATGAGCACAGCCGGTACTTGGGTTCACATTGTTCCACACTCGCCCTTCAATGCAGGGTCCCTGCATTCAGGTTGCCCACTGGGAAGGCTTTCCATCCCTTTCTCACCCTCAGATCATACCTGGCTATTGTGCAGGGAAGCGATACTTAGTGTGAGCCAAAACCATCGTTCTTTTTAAAAATTTAGGCAGAAATGCAATGAAGCGCAGTGCTTGGGAACATTCCTTGCCACTTTTTAATTTACTCAAACAGTCATAGCCTCAGAGACTGAACACTCCTCTAAGGTTACTTTCACATGCATTCACACAGGCAGGAGAAAATTGAGAGGCAGATAGTTAGAAAAACAATCACTTTGTGCTTTCTACAAAAGCCACATATACTTAACTGTGCTAATCTGGTCAAAAGGAAGTAGACTTTCATTAGGCTGTTGAAATGCTGAAAGATTTCAAACCATGAAGCTCCCTATGTGCCAAATCCAAATCTTTATCCAAGAAATACTTAGAAGTTATAGCTGTTGTGAAAATTGAATGTTAATATCTGTCATAAAATATTATGTTGTGCATTTAAAAATAAATAAATCATGTTTTGTAAATGAATGGGTAAAGGATAAATAAATGACCCCAAGACAAAACACTCCTTCAGGAGTTTAATCCAGTTTGAAAGATTAAATGGGAAAGAAGAAAATTCCTAGCAGCTGTAAGCTTCTGTTAAATCAGGAGCATTACTGTCCTTATCCCATAGCATTGAAAGCCATCCTTTTCCACTGGGTTAAAACTGTACAGTCATGAAGAAAGACCATTTGCACTGAAGAACCTATGTTCAAGACAGATCAAATACAACATCCTTATCCAAAGGTAGCAAACTTCTGCAAACAACTTACTAAATGATATACAGTAAGCCAAATTCCACTCTGTAAAACATGTACAAGTTAGTAACTTTTTTTGCAGAATATTTTAGCAGAATATGGCCATTTCAGCATATGCTATAATTTTGGAATTTTCACAGAAATTGTGTGTCTGTGCTCTAAAACTATGACAGTCCCTTTCCCTTCTCCATCAATGCTCTCACTGCACTTTCAGGCTGTGCAAATAATTTGCTGACATGCAAGATACAAATGCAGCCCTGCTACCTGCTGGAACTGAGGCCGTTGCCTGAAACTTCCCTCTTTCCTCAATTATGTGTACTTTTGTGAAACCAGATACATCTATCTCTGCATGCTTTAGGAGTACCAGTTCTTTTGAAAACTTTTCAGAAAAGACATCAGAGCTGATGTACCTCACAGTATATGACTCTATTGAGAATAAACGAGGGGGGAGTAAACTGAAAGAAGGAGCAGAAGAATAGCTGAGAGCCCCAGCAACAGCACAGAGCCGCAGGAAGTGGCTAATGAAACTGGATCCCACAGCAGCTGTGTGTCTAGCAGAGATTTCACTGGACTGTCAAGAGGATAACAGAAGGATGTACAGCCTGGCATGCACATTACAGTTTGCAATTAAAAAATACTTATAGGACTTTTTTAAAAGGTCTACTTCACAGAAAAAAAAAATACCTAAAATAAACAAGATGTGTTTGAAAAAAGTAAGCATATACTTGAAATTAGCTCAGTCCTGTAGGGCATTTTCAATAAAGATTTTGTAATATGCATTTTTCCTTTGCAGTACTCATGCTAACAGAGAAGGTGTTCATCTGGTCCAGTTGAATTATTAGAAATGTACTTATGTTGTTTTACCAGCTAAAATCAAATAAGTGATCTCTGAAATTCCAGAAGTGGTACAAAATGGAAACCATCTAAGTGGTCCTGAGATATGCTTCAGAATTGAATGTGGGGAACTCTTAACTTACTTCTTAAATTCACCAGTTCTTGAGGTGTTATCAAACTATCATATGAACAGGACAGGCTTTGAAATGCTTTCCAGGCCTCTGGGTTGAAAGGAAGGAATTTTTCACAAAGAAGAGTAAGATGAAACCTGTAGGGTGAGGAGGAACCATCCCACTTTCTAATTCATCATACATAAAAGCCAAGCGCCAGAAACGAATTGAGCTGGGATTACTGTGGGTCTTTTAATAAACAACAGCCTTTCTAGGGGTGAGCCTTTGTCAAAGGCTATCTGGAATCTCATTTGAGAGGGACAAGGAGTAAGATCGTGCATACTTCATTACTACATAGGTAACTTGTGTGATACAGTCTTGGATTTTGGGTAGCTAATTGATACTGCTGTGGAAGTAGCCCTGCTTGAACGGAGCGCTGGTTTGAGAATTTGATAAAATTTCTCATAAAGGAGGGTTTTTCCAGCCTGAACAGAGGTCCCTACTCTTACAGCTACTAGCTAACCATTTTAAAGGCAGTTGTGCCCTGTCTATACCATATTTATCCCTTTAAAAATGTACTTAATTTCCCTAGTTTTAACTATCTGACATTTCCAAGGTAGCTTATTTGACACATCTGCAATATGGCAGCTTGAGTCTGAACACAGCATTAATGGCTGTGATAGGAATGGCAAACATGTCACGGGGCATGATGGGAAGAAAGCTTCCTGTCCTGCTGCAGGTTTGAAATGAATAAGAGGAGCTAAGGCTCATATCAAGGAGGAAGACTCATCCTAGATGAATCCCTTCCAGTATTCATTAATGTTACTAAAATCTGGACGAGCTAGTATCTTGAAAGCTTTCTTCAATCCCTGGAAGTTCCAGACTACTCAGTGTCGCCTGGTTGCCCTAATCTGTAGCTTTTGCCATCATCCAGGGAGACAGAGTCAGATGAGCTGTTCTGAAAGCATGTGACAGATGAAATTCCCTCTGGAGGTGCTTGTCTCTTTTCTAGACACCAAAGGGAATGTAGCTCATGAGCTAGAACAAGCTCATAATTTTTAGCTAGGTAGAAGTATGTGAAATTACTCCAGTGTGGCTAAATCCCTCCAGTTAATTGTTGCAACAAGCCAAGACAGTTATGCTAGGCAAATTAAGTCAGCTGCTACTGATGACCAGCTGCTTGCTCCTACCTACCTCCCCAAGGCTACTGCCTCCTCAGTTCTGATTGTATAAATAATTGTCAATGAATTCTGGGTTTGTGAATGAACCAGAGGGGAAAAATGGAAGAACAGAGCCTTCTAGCGTGAAAACCAAAATATGTGAATCAGCAGCAGCTGGGCTACATCATCTGTGCATGACTGAAATTTTAATTACGTGGTCTTGAGCCTCAGCCCTGCGTGGGAGAGTGTTCTGCATCATTATGAAAGTTGTCTTACCTAAGGAAAGGCGGAAGAGTGTTACTGTCTTGTATATGAGCACAGGAGAAGCAGAGAAAGCCCATGGTAACTCCTCAGGCAGGCAGTGTGAAGCAACAACCCCATGAGGGTTCTTCAATGGCAGAGAAATCAGCTGCATTGCCAGTGTGACAACTCAGCACCACACAGTAATAAAAGGAGAGTTTTAAAACAATTTTAGCTCAGAGATCCTCTCAGTTATTTATACTGTGACAGATTTCCAGAAATACCTTCCTGTCATCTGCAGAGAAAATGCTCAGTGGTAGGTCATGAAAGAAATGCAATATGTGTGTATACTCAGTTCCAGCTGAACAGCTCTTATTTTTTCACTGGCTTTTTTTATACATAAGATGCTACAAATAATATTCTGCTGATATTATGTTGCTCCTGGTCCCCTGAATCCCTAGAGGGTTAAAAGCTGCAGGCTCTGTGTGCACTCACATCCCCTGGAAGAACTACAGTAATATGCAAATGGAACATGTCATCATTAATTCCTGGGAAAGACAGAGAAAATATACAAAAAGTTTAATGAATGGAAGAAGAAAGAGAAGTGGTAACTGACATTTCTAGCTAGGGAATACGAGAATCAGCAACAGGGCTACCAGCCAAATCCTCTTATAGGCCCAAAAATGCTAAAAGCTTTAGCTGAATGTAAACAAATGCCATGTTCGGTGAAAAGCAGTCTTGAGGGACAGATCTGTTAACCATCAGTGGGCATGTTTCATCTCACCGCTCTTCCAGTCACTTAAAGGGAGCTTTGTGTACCTGCCTACAGAGAGGAGCTGCAGGTCCGTGACGCAGGAAACCATTGCCTTCCCCTCAGGCCTAAAAGGGAAGACTACAGCTACTGCCTACATACATAAAATATAATAGAGACCATTTATAAACACAGAATTCTTCAAACGCCTTCCCTTAGGCTACCAATTTTAAATTTAAACACAAAGAGAACAAGGGAAATGTCAAATTCAGGTGAAAACTGAGGATAGATTTATTGTTCTAATTTAGTGGGTAAAGTGAACCCGTCTTGTTACATTAGCCTGCAGTAGCATGAAGCATTGTTTATTGCTTAAAAAAATTAAATTGTGCTTTAAAAACATGTACAAGATGAAGCAGAAGCCCAGGAATGCATTTATCTGTTGGTTTCATTCTCAGCTCAAGAGCAGATCCACTGCAGGCAATGGCAGAGCTCATGTACTTGATGACCTGCCTGTGCTTTGATATACCTTTGCCTTGGGCCTCAATGACCCTCATCCGTGAGAGAAGTCAGATTTTCTCCTTTTGAATAACTATGTTCTTCATGCCTGCGCACACCAAAAGCCAAGTCATTCAGATCACCCAGAGTTCCCAAAATGTTTATTGAAATGCCACTTGCTTACAGTCAGTGGGCTGTTCGGCTAGTGAATTCAGGCACTTCAAAGCAGATATTTAACAGGTTTGGTTGATTTTAACAGTTTTGTAGATTTTTTCTGAGTTATTTAATTCAAAGCAAATATTTACAGAAAGGGAGAGCAAAGTCTGACTACACTATTCTGGAGGGGAACATTGGATTTTCGCAGTCTACCCCTACATCAGAGGAGGCTGTAGCAAGGTGTCAGTCTCTTCTCCCAAGTGGCAAGAAATAGAATAAGAAGAAATGGCCTCAAGCTGCAGCAGGGGAGATTTAAACAGGATATTAGGAAAATTTTCTTCACCTGAAGGGCTGACAATGGAACAGGCGCCCAGGGAAGTGGTTGAATCACTTTCCCTGGAAGTATTTAAAAGACGCATAGATGTGACAGTTAGGGACATGGTTTAGTGGTGGACTTGGCAGTGCTGGGTTAGCAGTTGAAGCCTATGGTACTGGAGATCTCTTCAAAGTAAACTATTCTATCAGTCTATTGTTCTATGACTTGGTGATCTCCAGAGTGGTCCCTTCCAACTTCATCTGCTCTGTGTACCTTTAAAAGAAAATCTACAAGAAGCTAAAGCAATGCTGAGAGACTCTCACAAAGAATTGTTCAGACTGTGTTTGCTGTTCTAGGAGGTCTCCTTGCTGCAGCAGTAACTCACTGGGATCAAGCCACCATCACGGAGCACTATCCCATCAGTGAGGGTCTGTGTAGCCACAGTGGCTGAGCAAGGGGGGTGCTGACCAGACTCTGCTCATGCACCACTGCAAATCAGTTCCATGGACAGCAGAATCCACTGGAAGCTGGTGCACTTGCTTTATTTGCCTATCACAGTAAGAAATCTGTGGTTAACCTACTGACGACCCGTGGTTCAATACATTAAAATAACTACAATTCAATGAACAAACTCCTAAAAAAGTGTTTTCAGCAAGAAAAAGATGTGTTTGAAAAGTAACACAAATCATACAGTCAGGTCAAAACAATTTACTTTTCTGGGACTGTTTGGCAAGAGTTTGAGTGGAGCTCTCTCATAGCTGTCCTTTCTTTTATCCTACAGTGTTTTGAGGATATCTCACCTGCAGACTTGGAGTGTTTACAGGTATTTGCCAATCTAATTTTTTCTTGATAATTTCTCAGTGCTAAAAAGTTAACCTTGCTAGTTCTTTTCTACAGTGGAAAATTTTCTTGCAATACCTAGAGGTAGCACTTTAATGTCTACTGACATAATCTGTGTCCCAAAGCACAGTCTCTGCAGAGATTCACATGGCTTCTGGCTTTTATTTTCCAATCTGAAGAAACAATTTCATGCTTCCTAATCTCAGCCCCCCTGGGCTATAGTGATATATCTGTGGGTTACCCACAAGACCTAAGAAGTTGCTCAGATGGATGAATTAAAATTAAACCATCAGTGATGGTCGGTGTCTCCCAGACCTTTGACCCTGCTGCTGGGCCAGAGCTGCATAATTGGCAGTGCCTGGGTGAGATTCCCAGGATGCATCCCCACCCTGACACACGCTACCTCTTGCCTTCCCACAGCATGACCTGTGTCTCCTACCCTTCCTGGGGCAGCAGATGTGGTGACCCAGCACTGCTTCTTGCCAGGAAAACAAAATGCACTGCCTGCCTGACTCAGACTGCATGGAAGAGGCACAATTCTTTCTGCTGAGCATCCTTCAGGAGAATCATTCTGGGTCTCTGTTACAAAAATAGAAGTAAAACCCCAACCCTGCTCCCCTCACCTCCACCCAAAGCCCAAGTAGCACTACTAACAAGCATTTTGTTACTTGAAAGCCATGACCTTGCCTCCTCTGACTGCCTGTCAGAATGCCCTGTCTCTGGCAAAATGTATTCACAGGCCAAAAATGTAACCTGGGGCCATGTGTATTCACTTTAAGAGTCATGTCTGTATTCAGAAGAAGTAACTCAGTTTTAAGATGTTATCACCTGTAAACACAGTTGCATTGATGAGCTGCAGATCTACCTCAGGAATAAAGTACACTTTGGATTGGTTACTACCTTCATTATATTTACTAATCCACCTTTCCTAAAACTCCTTCTAACAACTGGAACCACTCTGAGAAATTTAAAACAACCTTTATCATTTACAGAAATTATTAAGTGGCCAGAAGAGGTATCTCTCCTTTCTCCTTCAGAGATGAACTTGCCTTACAGAGCTGGGCAGGGAAAAGTCCTCTTGCCCCACTGATCATCCAGCATAATCCTGTGCACAAGATGTCACACAATTGACTGGGATAGTTTCTGGAATGGCAGAGTGGGTAGCAGGATGTGTCTTCCAAAATCAGTGAAACTTTGACAGGTCCATAAAATCGCACAAAAAGGCATCTACCTTCTGTTTCTTACCATAAACTGTTACAAATGCACAGCCCACTGCCTGCAGACATTCCAGTGACACTCAAAAAAAGTTCATTAAGTTAGTTAAAATACAGATCAGGAAAAGACTGTACTACCGTCTTAGGCTGCATGTTAATTTTTATTATTTTTTTCTGACCACTTCAGTTTTCTGTAGGAATTTTATCTGTATCAAAGAGAAAACAGGTCAGATAATAGCAAAATACCTTTCTAAATGAGCTATAGAAGTAATTGCATACCATAGGCTTTTTCCCTCCCTCTGTCTGGAAATGGGGAATTTTTTCATTGGCTTCTTTTGTTGTCATATTCCTGTCACCATTCTGAGGCATATCAATAGTGTGATTAATGTCATATTTTTCTTTCCTATGTAAAAGCCTGGAAATGGTAGTACCTTAATATAAATTGTATTGCATTAGAATAATTACTAGGGAATGTAGGACAGTATCACCACAAACACTTCCTACCTACTCAAGGAATGGAAAATCAGAAAGAGACAAACAGCCACTGTAATCCAAGTAATAACGTTCCAAATTATGATGTGATCCCAAAAAGAAAATTAGCATTTTTTTTCTCAGGAAAGCTCTGCTTTAAGCTGTTAAAGCAAGGAATAGGTCAAGGAAAACAATATATATTGGCAAATGGTCATGATGTGTGTACAGGCATGTACTGGCTTTGCTCTGCAAAGTTTCCAAGTATCTTATGCTTTAAGTGATCATTCTTGGAATGTATTATTAAATTATAAATATGTATTTAGCAAACAGAACAAGTATTTGAGGGTTTCAGTCAAGTGTAAGGAAATATCTAAGAGAGCATAACCAAAAGGAAAGTACTTGCCCATTTTACAGTAATGGATGTGTGTGGGATTCAAAATATAGCACAGAGGTAACACAATACCAAGCAGTATATGACTAGCAAAACCATAGACATACACTGCTACTGACATGGCTAAAAATATATTTAGCAGAGCTCTAGAAGATTAAATAAATGAAATTTTGGATCTTAGGTCAATGGACCAATTCATTTTCCATTCTAAGAATGTACAAAATAGAAAAGTATAATTCTGTCTAGACAATAATTAATTCCACTGAGTTTTTTCTCTTGTGGAATATTGCAATTGGAAAAAATATTTTTTACTGTTTCATTTTCATGCTTGAGAATTTATATCTTTCTATGCAAAGGTCTTTTGCTCAGATAATGGATTACAATGGGGAAACTTCAGATTAATGGTATGAGCACAATAAAATACAGCTCTCCCTAGCTGAAGATTAACTCTTGTCTTGGGTAAGTTTTGAAAAAAGTAATGAAAGAGTTAGGAACAGAAGGAAAGGTGCCTTCCTCACCTTTAATCTAGTCTTCTGTTAAGTGCAGAAACAGGTTTCTTAAGTGCTTGAAATTGCAAGGTAACATTTCACTCAGATAAGGAAGAAAACCCTGATAAGGATCTGGACCTGGATAGAGAATTGTGACTTTTACTAAGTGAGGAGCATGACAGTTGAAATTTTAATGAAATAATTAGGAATTTCATATTACAGTATTTAAGGCACATTCCATGAATTTGGAAGAATTCAATAAAAGGTTTATAAAAGCAAAGAAGAACATTTTTCACATCTTGAACTGAAAAGAAAACATGCTGTCATGAGATGAGTTTTGAGAAGAGGTACTGATAATTTGGCAGAAAAAGGTAATTTTTAAGAAACTTCACAAAACAATGTCAGGGTAGTCCAGCTGTAGGAACTTTTTCATAGAAACCATCAAGTCAAGAGAGCTTTTTTCTATTGTATTGTGGGGTGTCCTTGCAGCTGCTGGAAGTGGTGACGGCTTTCTGACTTCTGAGAAACATAACACTGCTGATTTTAGTTATTCCATCTCATTACCTCCAACTCTTTTTTTTTTTTTTCCCTAAAAGATTCTCCATGATTCAGCCAGCTGAAAGGTAGCAACAAGGAAAAGTCTTTGTTGTGATGAGGAAGCCGTTGTGGATACACTTTAGCCATTATCCCCATCCATGTGCCTTTCCTCACTACAGGAGAGGAAGGCCAATTTTTATCGCCCTATTAAGCAGTGGCATGAGAGGAGGAAAACTCCAACAGAATCTCATTGGCAAGAGGTGGTGTCTGGTCCCCACCTCTTCCCTTGTGGAAAAAGCCATACGTAGGATGCCTTAATTTTGCCAGGAAGCTAAAGGAAACAGCTCAATTAACAACAGGTTGCCTCAGTCATACATGCTTGCTCCCTCACCCTTTCTTTCCCAGCTACCTGAAAACAGCTCTTCTCCTGTACTGTCTATTCTTTCCCATACCAGTGAAATAAGGGAACCGCAAAGCTAGAACTATTTTGAATTTAGGATTTATAAAGGCAAAAGTGAAGACATAAGTTTTATTAACAACTGACACATGTGCCATATATCCCCTCTGTGTTACAGTAATTAAGTACTGTTGAGCAATTAAGTAGAGCCAGAGCAATAATGGATCCCAAAACCTCAGTACTTTTCTCTAGTGGTCCTATGAACTGGTGACTCCTGAGGCACTGTCAAGAGATTTTGATCAGATTACCTGAAAGGATGCCAGGAAGCATGATAAATTAAGGTAATTAGTCACTGCCCTCACAGTGCCGGCCAGTAAAGACGAGACAGTCTGCTCTTCCTGCAGACAGGAAACCACAGGTCATCCCAGCCCCATGGAACGGGGCTCTGAATGCATCACCTCCAAAATTACTATCATCAGAACAACACTGAGAAAGAAAGAGGAAGAAATTAAGAGAACTTTTTTAATATCTTAATTTTTCCCTTATTTATAAAGCAGCCACAAACACATTTTCAGCACAGTCAATTTATATATTTTTTTCTAAATAATACCTACCTATGACCGATTTTTCTGTACAGCATGAACAGAGGCAGCTGAAGCTGGAACTAGATGTCTTGGTTTCAAAGACAGGTATTTGCTAAAGAAGGCAGAAGCCCCCTTCAGAATAGGAAAATGCAACCCCCTTCCCTCTGAATTGGTAAAATTTTGAAATCAAGAGGCTTTCAGGCAATGGTATGAGAAAAGAGGAATAACAGTCCTTTACTAATATATTTATATATATAATGGGTCAAACAAAAAAAAACAACAACAAGGGTAACCACAACAAATAAGAACAGACAAACTCACGGACAGTCTCTTCCCGCTCTGTTGGCAATCCAAAGACAGAAGTCCAAGGTGGAGGAAGATTCTTCCTGGAGCTCCAGCAGCCTCTCTCCCCCTCCTCTGGATGTCCAGAAGTGAAGAAGTGTTCTCCAGCTGTGCTCAGCCCCTTTTAACTAGTCCCATTCCCCCAGTATCTCCGCCCCCCTCTGAGGGGAAAACTCAGATACCAGGGAATCTTAGATAAGGGCTAGCTAGCCACACCCATCTCAGAGCCAACTCTTTGTTTTTCTTAATCACCACCCATTATCACTTCCTAGCAACTAATCACCCACTCATTATGACTTCCCAGCAACTAATTACCCACCCATTATCAACAAGAATGGGAAAAAATTCCTAAGACAGGGAGACAAAAAAAGGAAAAGTATCCCAAACCCCAACACTAGACCTGGCCCATTGGCTCAGACTGAGGACTGCATACAGCCTCCTTCAGAGTTCAGGGCTGCTGAGAGTGAGCCATAGCTATATTATTACAAAGGGACTTACAAAGCCTCTGCTGATCTAAGACACATATCCCCGCAGTAATAAGCTTAGACATTTCCCATAGATCAGGTTACAAGTGAGAACTGTACATGCATTTCTATATATTTAGATTCCTACTAACTAGGAGGTGAGTGTAAGCAGTAACCACTCTGCGGGGCCAGCTGTCCTTTTATTGTTATCAAGCCATAAAGTTCTTACATGAGAAAAGGTGTCAGTATACCTAAAGACAGCAAATCATGCAGAGGTGTTGAAGAAGATGAAGATTTACTGCAGACATGTGCAACTGGGCATTACCTTGGCTGGAAGTCAATGATGCCGTTGAAGGAGGAAGGATTTGTTTGTCTCACAGGCTGTGGTATTTTACATGTTTTCTGATGCTCTTTTTCATAGCAGAAAACCATATGTAAATCTTCTTAAAACATGGTGAAGATATATGTTGTGTCTTGGAGGTGCAGGAGAGTTGCTGAGAGGAGTGCAGGCTGCTGGCAAAACCATGCCAGTAGGATGGTGTGGGGGGAAGAGGAGGTGAAGGTTTCATCCAGGGACAGCCATGGTTACGCAAAGAGCCTGGAGAGCAGAACAGATGCTGGGTTTCAGTTCCACTGCAGATGAATCGTGGCTGCAAAGTGGCAACAATGCTCCTTCAGATCTCTGAAGGGTGCAGGTATAAGCAAAACCTTTCAAACCTCTGGCACCAGAAACATCTATGTATCCTAAGCGGGGAGCCTTAGACACCATTATGAGGTCAGATAGAGAAATTAACATGTGGAGGGGTTGTGAGAGCTCAGATTTGAGATTTATAAATTATATATGTGGATATAGCAAAGAAGCAGGGCCAAATGTTACTCTGTTAGTAGTAGTGTAAATCCTTATGGACTCCCTGGAAGTCAGTGAATCTTGTTCCAGATTTTTGCAGGCTTGTCCCGCTATGTTTGTTAATATACTTAATTAAATCTTGTTCTAATTTGTGTAAGATACTGTGCTGGAAAACTATAATCAAAGCTATCCACAAAGTTATAGAAATGCAGATACAAGGCACAGAATAAGCACAAATTGGCATTTCATGTTGTGGGAAATGTGCTAAAAAGACAAACATTTTAGCCAATACATTTGCTCCACAGAATATGGTATTTTGCCGAAAAAAAAAAATACTTGCTAAGAAATATTGTAATTCATTATGTTTAAATAGCAGTTTTTTTCTGAGCAAACTGGAGACAATATACTTATTTTGAAATAAAGGTTTGAACTGCAACTTCCTGATGTTATCTGAAACAAGGACTTGTTATAAATTCGAGATATGATAGTTGTACTTAGGAACATATCAGTCTCCTGATAAAAATGTCCACCTTCTTGGTGGACGAAACAATCAAGAACCCAAATTGCTCAGCACTGTTCATACCATTAAATACTGCAGCTATTCTTACTTTTGGTTCAACAACAAATAATGAGGTATCAATGAAACTGTTGTAACAACCAAATTCTCTCTCTGACATGAACCAGAGAACTATATTGCAATTCACAAACAGATGAAATTGCTAACAAAACTTACAAAAAACCCCCAGGTATTTATTCCTGGAGAGATTTGTCTGAGAGATGTATTTTCTACTGCTGATAAAATTTGTGCTTTACAGAATCAAGATCACAGGAAGCCCTCAAAGTCTGGTCTTGGGGTGCTTAAACTCAGAGTACGTTGCATATGTGCTACAGGAAAAATAGAGTATTAGAGCAAAATTTATGTTACTTATTTCTGTATAGAGTATTAGAGCATTTAACTCTGTAGGTCTGAATTTCCTCTTACAAAAGATGGTGCAGAGGATATTTAATTAAATAAAGAAAAATCTACAGTGCCCATTGCATTTTTGTCTCAATATTTTTAGGTGGAAACAACATCCCTGACACATTTTTTTGCATTTCTCAAATGCCATCTATTTTCTTAAACCTTTTATGTAAAACCACATCGGTGTTACTGAGAGAAAATTATGCCCCCACCAATTTAGATACAGTCAAATCAAAACCATTTTCACAAATGACTGGCAGATTTTTGCATTTGGTTTACATGGTTGGGCATGTTTTCTTTCATTTCTCAGTTGTTTCTAATGACTACATTTGTTTAAACTACGAGGAACTAAAAATAATTGTAAATAGTCTCTGTCTGGTTATTCAAAGGAGAACTCAAATACTTATCAGAATATACTGATATATATAAAAAGCCTTAGAGACTGGGTTTTTTTAATGGAAAGGCTCCAACATATAGGAATTTCATACGTTTTTTCTAAACCAGACCCCCCAGGGCTTTTCAGCAAATACCCAGTTGAAGGAGATCAGCTGGAAAAGGGAAACAGCTAGAAAATCTGGGAAAAACACTGATCCACCATTCCAGCTTCCAACTCAATGCAGGCACAGGCAGTCATAGGTTATTTCCTAGGTTATTCATAGGTTATTATAGGTTAATATTTATAAAATATACCTGAGACTACTAAGTTCCACAAGGCTTTTCCAGCAGTTGCAAAAGTATTGGTTTTGTCCTGTTCTCTCTTCCTGCAATGAATGTAGTTTCATGAGTCTGAAACTGATTTATTTGCCACAATAAAATTATCACACACACAAAGTCTGTCAGACCCAAGTTTGGAAATCCTTACTCAGATCTAATTAGGCAAAAGCCTGTCTCCAATTAGAAAAAAAAATCATATATTCCCAATTCACCTACATTACTTCACACAGAACACAATTATATTCTCCAGTGTAAACAAATTTTAGTCTTCCACCACAAATAAGAGAACCCACTGTGTGAAAGGTAATCTGCTGAAATGAAGTGCTCTTCAACTTATTTGAGTTCTAAGCTAACACAAATATTCCTAATATTAGATTTTATGTAAGAAGTACAACATCTAAACTGTTTAACTAAAAGCATATGTCTGAGAATTCTTGTGGTTATACACCATATTTCTGATGCTTGTCCTATACATCAGGCTTCCTATTAATTTCTTTGGAGCAAGGATTTCCCTCATAGTACTCTTTATGGTACTAAACAGTTTCACTAAGTTCACTTCCCCGTTTTTCATCTATGGCACATTCATTCATAGGAAACGTAATAAAAAACTCAAGTCTCAATTTTGGCTAATATTTATGTGCTATGCCCATAAAAAGTAATTGAACTGCTCATGTGAGTAAAAATTTGGCCTCCTGATTTGTATCAGATATGCAGAAGACAGTCTCGACATTTCATCACTCTTGTAACTTAATAAAAATTTCTGTATGCTGAAGAGAAAAGGCTGAATACGAGAGATTCCTCTGCCAGGCTGGTAAAAGCTTAGAGCAAGTGTATGGATTTAGACTGAAGAGACACACAGGCACTTGTGCCATGCTTCAGTTCATCTGGCATGTGCAAGGAACCATAATTACAAACACAGGAATGTCTGACGTACTTGCCCACATAGTGCTGCTGTATCTCTGCCAGAACAGGCAGTAAATATATCACTAGAAAGTTACAGTAGAGATAACGTGAAAACAATTATCATGGGTAATTTCAGGCATTTCTGCAGGGTAGTCATGTTTGCTGGGCCATACAAATACATTTTTGCCAAATTCAAACCAATCTGAACACAACAGGTTTGAGAGTTTAGCTTAAACAACAATATTAACCCATTTTTTGGTGGTCAAGAAGTGATTAAAAGAAAAAAGGGATGAAGAAGAACAGAGGGGATAGTAAAGATTGTTAGTTGTAAAAATGCTATAAATCAGGCTGAAAGTCAGCTTCAGGTGACTGGAAACTGTTTTCAGTGGCGCTCAGCTACACCAGCAAAAAATGAGCTGGAGTGCCATAGCACTGCTAAATAATCACTAGAGAAGGAGAGCTCACCAATTTGTGTGAGCTCACCTGTGTTTTCCTGTCGACTGGAAGAATGCTATTCTATTGTAAAACCATTACACAGGCTTCCTCTTAGTCAGAAATCCATTTTTCCAAAGGAAGTGAATTAACATGGGTACTGAACAGCACAAGATGGCAAATCTGGGAGTGGTAGGAGGATTAAAAGTTTGTAAAATTCTTAGCATTTTTGAAGCTATTAAGAAACATAGGAAAATTATCAAATATAAAACTCCAAGACAATCTTATTGTCTTAATATTCACCTTCACATGCACATAAATTACTATTAAGCATATTCACCAATGCAAATCTAAATGGATAAGCCACTGAACTGCAGCTGTCCCTCAAAATAGATGAACATGTTCCTACATATAAACAGAACGTTATATTATCACCATCACAGTAACTATCTACAAAAGACACACCCCCTCCCAAAAAACTGGGGGAGAAAGAGAAGTCCTTCTCTTTTCCTGAGATAAATAAGTACTAAATTACAATTTACAGTATGCATAATACAGACCTGGTTTCTGTAGTATGTGAGATATTAGGGAATGGTTGAAAAATATGCATGTCTGCAATTTGTCCAGGTTTTGTGGGTAATAAACAACCTCCTATAGAAAGCCATATAAGACTATTTATGGCTGCAGGCAAGCTATTCTGTCAATAGCCCGGTCCAGCTGTCAGCATGTGATTACAAGACCCAAAGAATTTCATATAGAAGCCTGAACTTTCATGTATCTTTTACTGTGAGACGTGTGCACTAGAAGTGTGATGAGCACAGCTCTGAAATCACCCTGTAGTCAATTCTTTTCCAAATGTATTAAACTAAGATCTAAGGTTTGTCACACTTGTCAGTTTGGTGGATGTTTCTCAGATCCACATAGTTCCTGAACAGCGTGAGCAATATACATACAAACCATTTAAATACACAGGGGGTTGAGGCATTACAGATAAATTACCAGAGATAAGCAGGTCTCTGCATATAGAAATAAGTCCATTGCTATTGTAGGGCTTTCTACCAAGTGGCCAATGCTGTGTGACAGGCACTTGCCATGGCAGGAAGGGGTGCACCCAAGGATCTCCAGTTATGCAGAATCACCTGTCCGGGCAGAAGGCAGGCGTGGGGCTCTGCTGCCCCAAGCAGCTGCAGCAGAGCTGGGTGGGGGCTAAGAGAAGCCGCCTCCCTCAGAAAGGAGATTCTGGCCACACCCGCACCTGCTCAGCTGGTGCTACCAAAGAGCTGAAATGTGGCCAGAAATCAATCTGCTTTCCAATATTGTTAATATTGTGCTCCAAGCATATTGCTGAGCTGGTGGAAGAATATACACTACTATTCAGATTTTCAAGTATTTCAAGATCTGATGTTGGGCCCAGATTTTTCTGAAGCTCATATTCAGACATACAAGTTTTTATAAAAGTTCAAAATCAGAATCATGGAATGGTTTTGATTGAAAGGGACCTTAAAGATCATTTAGTTGCAACTCCCCTGCCATGGGCAAAGACTGCTTTCACTAGACCAGGTTGCTCAGAGCTGCATCCAACCTGGCCTTAAACACTTCCAGGAAAGGAGTATCCACAGCTTCTCTGGGCAGCCTGTTCCAGTGCCTCACGATCTTCACAGGAAAGAATTTCTTCTGAGTATCTAATCTAAACCCACACTCTTTCAGTTTAAACCCATTCTGCTTTGTCCTGTCACTACATGTGCTTGTAAAAGTCCCTCTCCATCTTTATTGTAGTCTCCCTTCAGGTACTGAAAGGGCACAGTTAGGTCACCCCAAAACCTTCTCTTTTTCAGGCTAAACAACCCTGACTCTCTTGTAGCCTTTGCTCATAGGAGAGCTGCTCCATCCCTCTAACTATCTTGGTGACCCTCCTCTGAACCTGCTACAGTAGGCTGATGTCCTTCCTGTGCTGGGGACCCCAGAGCTGGATGCAGCTGGATTCTGTTCCTCACCAAAGCAGAGGGACAGAATCCCCTCCCTCAGCCTGCTGGCCACACTGCCTTGGATGCAGCCCAGGATACAATTGGTTTTCTGGGTTGCCAGTTCACATTGCCAGCTGATGTCCAGCCTCTCACTCACCAGCACCCCCAAGTCCTTCTCAGCAGAGCTGCTCTCAATCTGTTCATCGCCCCCCCTGTGTTGATACTGGGGGGCTACCCCAACCCAGGTGCAGCACTTTGCACTTGGTCTTGTTATACCTCATGAGATTCTCAGGGCCCCAATTGAAAAGCTTGTCCAGGTCCCTTCAGATGGCTTCAGGTGTGACAATTGCACTACTCAGCTTGGTGTCATCGGCAAATTTGCTGAGGCTGAACTCAGTCTCTTTGTCTGTGTCATTAATGAAGATATCCCAGAATCACAGAATCACAGAATAAGCTGAGTTGGAAGGGACATAGAAGGATCAAGTCCAACTCCTAGCCCCGCACAGCACCATCCCCAAGAGTCACACCATGTGCCTGGGAGCATTGTCCAAACGCTTCTTGAACTCTGTCAGGCTGGTGCTGGGACCACTTCCCTGGGGAACCTGTTCCAGTGCCCATCCACCCTCTGGGGGAAGAACCTTTTTATAATATCCAACATAAACCTCCCCTGACACAACTTCAAGCCATGTCCTCAGGACCTGTCACTGGTCAGCACAGAGAAGAGATCATTACAAAGCACTGGTCCCAGTATGGACCTCTGAGAGATACCACTTGTCACTGATGCCTGTTTTGACGCTCAGCCATTGATTGCTATCCTCTGGATGCGATTGTCCAAACACTTTCTTATCCATCTAACAGTCCACTCATCAAATCCATGTCTCTCCAATTTAGAAAGCAGGATGTTGTGGGTTTACAGAAATCCATTTAAATGTGATCTGTAACCCTTTTCTTGCCCACTGATGTAGTCCCTCCATTGCAGAACGCCACTAGGTTGGTCAGGCAGGACATGCTCTTGGTAAAGCCTTGCTGGCTTTCCTAAATCACCTCCCTGTCCTGCAGGTGTCTCAGCATAGTTTCTGGGGGGATTGTTCCATGATCTTCCCAGGCACAGAGGTGAGGCTGACAGAACATTTGTTCCCAGGGTCCTCCTTTCTACCGTTTCTTAAGAAGGGTATAATTCCCTTTATTCAGCCACCTGGGACTTTACCTGACTGCCATGACACTTCAAATATCATGGACCGTGGCTTGGCAACTACATCAGTCAATTCCTTTAGGACTATGGGATGCAGCTTATGATGTCATGTAGACTTAGATACAGTCAGGTTCCTCAAGTAGCCATGAACCCGATGTTCTCTTACAGTGGGAGGAACTTTGATCCCCCAGTTCTCATCCTGCTGTCCATTCATTCAAGGGTGTGGGAAGAGAGTGCTGCATTGAAGACTGTGGCAAAAATTTGTTGAAACCTCAGCCTTCTCCTCATCTGTTGTTACCAGTTTTCCAGCATTGTTTTTCAACGGGGAACACCTTCTTTGACCTTGCTTTTCTGGTTAACATACTTGCAGATGCCCTTCTTGTTATTTTTTTACATTCCTTGCCAGGTTCAGTTCCAGTTTCACCTTGGCCTTCCTCACTCCATCCCCACACAACCGTGCTTCATCTCTAGACTCTTCCCAGGTTACCTGTCCTGGTTTCCATGCCTGTGCATTTGTTTCTTTCCCTTTGGTTTGACCAGCAGTTCCCTACTCATCTATGTTGGTCTCTTGTTTTCCTTGGCCAGTTTCTTGCTCCTGGGAATTGCTAGCTCTTGTGCTTTATGGAAGACTTCACTAAATATCTGTCAGCTCTGTTCTGCTCACTTGTCCCTGAGGCCAGTCTTCCAGGAGATCCTATTGACTATCTCCTTGAAGAGATGGAAGTTTGTTTTCCTGAAGCCCTCCTTTACCGTGTTTGCAGCCAGGCTGTCACAGGAACTCAGTCTTCAGCAGAGATACAATCCTGATCCCACAACATGCTGGCTCCAGAATGGAAACAGCTTTATTGGAAACTGTTCCCCAGTGGATAGCAGGGTGGGAGAGGAAGGAAAGCATATCGCAATCAAGAATTGGCCATGAAGAAATATATGTGCATGGGCTGGCAACTACTGAATCCAGGAGCATGTCGTTTTAAATAAGCATCAGACTCTCTGCACTTTCACCATACACACAGTATGTGCACATATCCACACAGAAGTACTGGATATACCAGATATGCATTCTGTAAAGTTCATCAATGTTTGTGGAGGGAAAGTGTTTGGTATTTGGGAGGCAGAACTTGGAGAAACAACAAGTGAGACTGGGAAGGCAAGAAGTCCGAAAGAAAAGCAAGGGCAAAACTGGGAACACAGAACCCTCACGTGTCAAATGTTTCCACAACCCAAACAGCAAAAACTTCACACCAAAAATCTGGATGGCAAGTACTCTGCTAACTACTAACTGTGTCATTCTAAGAAATGAGATTGCTAGAAGCTTTTAGAAGGAAACACAACACCTTAATAGCACCTCCTATACTGAAAGATATATCACTGCCTCAATGATTAAACACTCCCAGGACTGACAGTGACAGTTGACAACTCTGTTGAAACTAACCCCAATTGTTTATGGCATAGACATGTCTGTTCACACTGGAAATGCCTTTTCCATTTCCTTCTCTATTTGGCAAAAAACATTTTTCTAGCATACTTTTCAAGTTTGGGATAATTAGACCATTGATCCTGAAATCTGAGCCATTGTGAGACGGATACAGAGCTGTAGTTTCTGCAGAGTCATGTGGGTTTTAGGCTCCATAGCCCCATATCTGATTGTAGATTTGGGACATTTTATTCCAGATTCACACAGGAATATTCTACTGGGGATAATCATAGTAAGTGCTAGCAAACACTCAAATGTTTTGTAAAGGATAGGAAGACTCCCATTTTTATCAGCTGCAGCCCAGATTGTAACGTTCTGCCTGATGTCCAGCATGCCAGAAAAAAAATGGAAGTCTGACTTCCAGGAGATTTATTGTACCCTCTGTAGCTGCCTTTTGAACTGGGAATTACTTGTAGTCCCCTCCAATAAATTGTAATTCAAGAAAGAAAGAGAATCCAGTGGAGCACACAGAAATCATGTAGCTTAGAAGTAGTTTTTTTCTTCCTAAAGTCTATTTATTTTCCCTTAAAAATTCATGTAACTGTGCTAAATGAGTATGCAATCTGTCAGAAATAATGCACCACACGTTCATTTATGGTTTCATTTTTCAGATCATGATCTTTCTATGAGTTGGTTTTTTTATTTATAAACTAATTATCTGTCCAAGATTAATTGTTTCAATTCAAAAATCATAAATACTGTGTGATTTTTGGCTCACTTTGTTTTAAAACATGACATCTTTGTCAAAATCGTTTGAAACAATCCAGTACATCAAGGGTTAGCTGATTTCTGCATCTCACATGACTAATCTGGATCAAGAAAGGAGGAAAATGGATGTAAAAGGGGCTGTGTAGGGTGCAAGGTGTGAGCTGAGAAGGACAAGCAAATCTGAGCACATCTATTCTGGTTCTCCGAAGAAATAATGCAAATTCAGAGGTGAAGGTCAAGATCATGAAACATCCTGAGCAGTTTGTCCTTTTGGGTGGTGAATTCAATACAGAGGCACAATCCTGATCACACAGATCCAATCCATTGTTAAGAATACAGAACAAAATGTGACTGTAAAAATTTAGTGAAATTATACTTTTCATTTGAAAACTCTACTTCCTGTAAGACAGACATTTAAAAAAGAAGATGTTTGGGAAAATATTGGTATTGGAACAGCTTCAGTCAATTAGCAAGGGCATAATAAGAGTGATTCTGGGCTTGCAAAATCTCATCAGTTGAATTGCTTCAAAACCAGAAGCTGAGCCAGCTTGTCACAAGACACCACATCTCTGCATCCTACTGCTCATATTCCAAACAGGCTGTAAAATATTTTGGTTTTGGTGAGGCTCCAGCTAGTGTTTCCAATATAAAGCTTGTTATCCATGCAGTTTTGATGCACCTGGATTTCCCTGAGTTTTTTCACTTAGTAGTTGGGGATGTAGCACCAAGTCCTGAATCATAGAGCACTCTCCAAAACCAGCTCTGTGGGCCTGCCTGGTATCTGGTGAGCAGCAAAACATCTGGCTACAATGGATAGGGTTTGCTGGCTGTGCTGGTGCCCTCTTGAGCAAAGACAGAGCTGTTTTGACTGCCCAGCACCAGTCACCACTGCAAAGGCTTCCAATCCTCCCTGAGCTCTCCTTAAAAAAATGGAGCTGCCCCAAAGCAAGCAGTTTGCTACACCAGGGATTGTCATTAACCCTCTGGTGCCAGAAGTCACAGCTGAAGTTTAATGAACTTGCCTGAGGCCTAATCCCTTCCTTACATCCTACACCGTGCTGCACACCTGCAGTGTCCCTGCTCAAAGTCCTAGTTCCCACAAGTGCAGATGTCAGAGCAGATCCAGTTTTTTGGATGAGGGCCTGAGTGAGGCTCAGATAAGACTATGCAGCAAAACAGATTCCTGTAAGCTGTTTTATTTCCCACTTCCACACTCCTGTGACTGTCTCTGTACCTTTGCAAGTCCTGACTGAAAATGTCTCCCCTGATTGTTTAAATGCTCCTCTTCCAGCAAGCACATTCTCTGCAGCAATGAGATCTACTTGTTGCTGATTCGGTTCTTTCTCAGTTTACTTCTAGATTTATGTGCCTTTTTCTGTATCCTGACCGGAATTGTGATGCAAACAAAACGTAGTGAAGGCATTCAAGGCTTTTCCATTACCCTTGTCACCAAATTTCCTTCAAAACTCAACTCATACTGTTTTTGTTCACAAACCCAGTTGAGAATAGCTGATCCAAAAAAAGTGAAAAGTGAAACAAACAACTGGCCCACAAAAATCCAACAGCCTAAATGAACTTTCCACCTTTCCACAATAAAGCATTCATAAGCATGGTAGTTAGATACTCCCATTATTAATGATTCACTAGCAGTGTATTCATTAGTAATAAGCGCTAGTGTCATGTCAATAGTGCATCTAAATTGAGCTAATTACATTACCTGATGCCTCATATTTTATGTGTATAATTTATTCCCCATGGGACAAACCCTTGGCTTTTCTCCAAAGACAGGCAAACAGGCCTGGTAGTTTGTTCTCCACTGGAAGAAGAGCATCATAAAACCCTCTATATCCCATCCCAGTCAACACCCTCAGATCTGTCCAGTGGTCCAGATTTTGCAGGAACTGTGACATTTGCCACTTTTTCTCCTGAAGAGGGTTGTGAATGGTCTTTCTGCCTCATGCTCACTCTGCTTTTGCTCTGCGCCCCCACTCCTTAGCCCAAACATCTGAGGCAGCTGCAAGTCAGTGGGAGAGGAGACACCTCAGGCACATCATTTGCATCAAATACCCCTGGGAAGGAGCTAGTATTGTTCTTGGTCAGTATCTCTGTGCTGCTTTAATATCACCCTAACTGTCTGCAAGCTGGCAAGCTCTTTGAAAGGTTTCCAGACACTGAAAAACACACAAAACTTTCTGAGGTGTCATTTTCTCTCCCAAGTAAATTGAAATAGGCACCACTTCCAGAAGCAATGTTCTTCTCTAGGGAATATGAAGACAATGTTCAGAATAGGGAAAATCTTGAGAACATTTTAAAAAGACTTTTTAATTAAAAATAGAGACATATAACTTTGTAAATATTTTGGTTTAATTTCTTCACTCTTTGACCATAGATGATTTCTATGTCTTTACATACACCTGCTGAGTACCCATCTTTAGTAGTCTAAAGACTAAGATAGGAGAGATAGGCAATAGAGACAGTCATACTGTCTAAGTTCAGGATCCTAACTCTAGTGAATAATTTATCCCAGGCAGCTACCCTGGACTTTTTCTGTAGTCAGTGGAAAAAGATACTTCCAGGCATATATTCAAATCACTTAAATTAAGTTCCAAAGGTGGCACACCAGATGCAACCTTCTTATTTGAGTTTGGGGTGGTAATTTGTTTTCAAGGGAAAATTCAGAGAGCTTATGTATACAACCTTGTGCACAGTTTGTGCATCTCTCTTTTTAGTGCCTTGATAGATGTAAGTCTAAACACAGTATCTTTTGAGTAATCTATTAAAAAATAGTGTATTGAAAATAAAATTACAGACTTATATTTCTGAAAACATGTTACATCACATCCCTCAAACAGAAAGGAATACTCCAGAGAGAGTAATATGACATTACTGTGAGTATTTCAGGACTAGCCATGCAGTGCAGGACACTTACCTGGAGTTTATGCATTGTCTTGTAGCATAAATTTTAAAAATAGTTCCCGTGAAATACTATGTCCATCTAGACAGAGGACTACAGTTGCCTGAAGGCTCCATTCTTCCCAGATATTTCTGCAGACCTCCACTTATCTACATGGCAAAGACATCTATGATGTTAATCAGCTGTTCTGATTTATCATTCATATATAGAACTTTTGCTGGTGAAATTCTAGTGGGGCTGTGAGTGGGACTTTACACTCTTCTGAATTAGCAGACACCTTGTGAGAGACAAACTGATCATCAAGGGATGAGTCTTAGACACTTGGAAATTAAGATGTGCTGGGGAATGAACCCTGGGGACTCTGACATATACTGTGTGCTACAGATACCTCAATATCTAACAAGGGTTCAAGAAACACCCTTCTTAGTAGCATGTTTTGTGGTACAAACCTTGACTTCAGTAGTAGAAAGAACACCAAAGGGCAAATTACCACAAATACTGTCAGCTGCCTGCTGCATGTTGCTGAGAGTTATGATCTGAATGCCAAAACCCAATGAGGGTTCTATGTTTTCTGCAGTGGGGCTGGGATTTTTCTCTCAGTGTCCTCTCCTCTTGTTCTTCTTCTGAAAGTGCTGGAAACAAAGGAATAAATGGAGTAAGTGACTCAAAATACAGGAAAGATTCATTCACTGGGGACTGTATGGAAAAATCTGTAGGAAACCTTGACATAAAACAAATCCAATACCTATTCCTACCAGAGTCTCATATTACAGTTGTACTAACTGACATATTATAGCTGGCAAGGACTAATGCTACTGTAAAAAAATCCACAATGTCATTTTGACTGTTCAAATACTCATGAAAATAAGTTTTGAAGAACTTCCTATTCAACTTTGAATACAAGCAAAATATAACTAGCTAGAAGTGAAGAAATTGTTGTTTCGCTTTAATTGACACAATACAAAAATACCATAAACTGGAGAATAAAAGAATGTTGTTTTAGAAAAATATTTTTCAATATAATTTTACTGTCTCTTTTGCTGTCAACATTTGAGACCTCATAATAAAAAGTATTTTATTTGATTTATCCATTCTACTTGAGACTACGAATCATGAGTTCATGTAGCAAGGTCAGAGAAGTTTAGGAATTCAGTGGTCTCAAATGAATGTCAGTTAGCTAAGAGGTGCTCAAGGAGGGTCTATTAATAATGAAAGCTCCAGGCAAATGTATAATGCAAGCCCTTCAGATCACAACACAGAGCTCACATTCTCTTGAGAGTCATCTGAGGACAAGATGCTTTGTTATAATGAAGACAATATAATGTACAGTGACAGGAATAAAAATCTATATTGTGCATTCTATATGTGTGCTTTTCTATCACAGTGTAGCTATTGCTACATAAATAACAGCAAGAGACCCATGACAAAGAGATAATGAAGACTTCAAAAGACCATTTTCTAACATGCATTTTTCAGTATTTAAAAATAGCAAAATATGTAAAAATTCCAAATAGACACTATTGTATAAATAGTCATAATCTACAGTAAACACAGTTTCATAATAGTCAAATCCTACATGTGGGTTAGGAACAAAACTGACTTCCAAGAGAAGCATAAATATAAAAGCTTAATTACCAGTATATAATATGCTCAAATAAATTTATTTTGAAAAAGTTAGAAAGTTTAAAAGATTAGAAAATAGTGATTGTAATTTTACTAGTTAGAAAAATAAAAAAGCTGTTTTCTGTATTTTCTGTGTATTTTCTCATGCATTTCTGTGAATGAAGTGCATGAGAGTCACATAAATTAATGGGATTGTAGGATTGAAGGAGAGGTTTTGCTGGTTCCTAAACCAATACTCATACTACTGTTATAATGTGAAGAGATTCAGATAGGCAGAAGTTATATTAATTTTTTTGTTTGTTTAAGGACAAGCAACTCCACACTGTTCTCAAGAGCTCTATAGATGACCCCTCTGTTCCAAGACCATGAGTGGGTCCTCTAACTGCTTGAGGAGAGTGAGCCAGCTCTTGCGGCAGGCACAGAACAAATTCAGCCAGGGCTGTATAGAGGCAGTTCCCACGGTCCAAGCATGGGGCTGGCAGTCCAGTTCCAGGTGCCCTCCCCAGGAGCTGCTTCTGGTCTACATGCGAGGCTGATGGCACAGGTGGATACTGTGGTTAGTACCCACACCTTGTCTGCGCTTCCAGGGCACCTGAACTCAGGGACAATCAGCACTGATGGAAGCGGGCTTGGGCTGCCACTTGGGGTGGATTTACTGAGGGATTTACATAGTGTGGATTAACGGAGCTGAGTCCTCAGCAGACATGGCATTTCACACATTTTACACATCTAGCTCGCACATCTGGCTCTTATTTCTACCAATGGCCTCTGTTGTGTGGGCTTCAGGAGCAGAAGGCTCATTGTGCTCAGCTGTAGCCCAGAACCACACCAGTCTTTTTGGCTGTGGCCCAGTGCCTGAACTGACAGGGGACAGTGTGCCTGTGTGACCCAGCATGGCAGGAATAACCACACCTGTGTCCTGTGAGAAAACTGCAGCCATCCTGCTGTACAGAGCAGCAGTCTTTCTTCTGCCTTCACCCGTTACCTCCCCAGGCTGCTTCAGGCTGTGGGATGTGTCAGGGTTACATCATCTTTGCCCCTGACAAACCAGGTCAACATGAATCTTGTTCTGGGGTCCCACTGACAGTTCCCATTGCATGCGAACACTTCTAATTCCATTTTCCAAAGACAACAAACAAGAAAAACATTTCTTATTATTGCTAGCAAGTAATAAATATTTATTATTATTGTTTTCTACTACTCTTTTTAATACCAATCCACAAGAAGAAAGAGTGCAAGTTACTAAGGATGCTGTTCATTGTAAGTCATTCAGAACTACTTAAGTCTCACTGCAATTCTTGTTCTGGGCTTCTGAACCCATATGATATTTTCTCATCTCAGTTCCAATTTTTTTATTTTGTTTACTTATACCAGTATTCTATCTTATCATCTTAGTATTGCTAAGAATAAGTAAAGAAAGTCACAGGTATATCTTTTAAGATAATTCACAATCCTAAGAGCTTTTAGCCCTAGACCAGAAAGGATGCTGGGAGGTTGTAGTTGCCAAAGCAAATGAAAAGTCACCTTCTTTAGTCCCATGTGGTTTGTCTGCTGGCTGGTCTTTAAAGAAAGGTTCCTATTCTGGTTTTGGGAAACAGAAAGGGCTTCCCCTCTGGGATCTAGTAAGAGGCTCATGATACATTTATGTCATAGAGATCATAACAAATTAAAGAACAAATGTTTCTAGCCAGGATCAAATGCTTGGGGAATATCCAGCCTGGTATGATATCCAAGAAAGACTGCTTAGAAAGCTATACTTTACCAGCTTGTGGAGAAAGGCCAAGCATTTTTCACCTAGTTTTGTATGATATTTTGAGATTTTTATGCTGTTATTAGAACTGGTCCTAACATGAACTTATGAGACGGAACTTCACCTATATATGCCAGTTGGGGAATGTACTTGTCAGCTTACATCTGCTGCTACAGAAACCATGGTTTATAAAACCAAATATATGATATAACCATAATCCTCAAGAGTCCATGTAAGCACAAAAAATCTAATATAGACAAGGGGACATGTAAATAAGCAGAATGGTGAGATTTTCACAGCATGTAGTGATATATTTACTTTAGTAAGAGCATGGATGGACCATGTCAGTCAGACCCCTACACCTATTAACTCCTCATAATCAAGTGAGTTACAGATGTCAAAATACTGATAGTACGAACAAACAACTAATTTGGTTAGTAGCATTTCATGTTGCAATGTTCTGAGGACACAGATTAAATTGGCACCTCATAGCATCTGGGAATTTAATTTACTCCTCTATCTCATTTCAAAATTCTTGAGTACCCTACTAATCCCTTGTGTACATTTTGCATCTGATGGCATGCACACAAGACAAAAGTATTAAAGGTTTAATCATTTGCCAGTTGGGCTGTGGAGAGACAGTTGTTTGTTTCAAATGCATCATGGTTTTTTGGAAGTGTTTAACATTCCTACTTGCAGCTGTTAAAAGTTTTAAATGTTACGCTTCAATTATGACTGCTCTAGGGGACCCCAGAGGCAGTTCCATGACGTGAATGTTTAGGTCTGCATATTGCAAATCCATTTCAGAAGTCCCAAGCAGATATTAGCCTTCTTCCTATACTCTGCTTTTCAAAAGTGCTGAGCCAGAAGGGACTGCCTCAATTCCCAATGTTTGCTCTGTTTTGAACGCAGCCATCACTGGGGCCCAGATTAAGGAACATGCCACAGAGTGCCTAATCCTTGTAGACTAGATCAGCATTTAAAGCATCCTAAAACACAGGATTATAAAGACAACTGACTTTTTCCCCTTGAGGCAGAGATAAGACAATTCAGACGTCATTGAAGCACCTTGACAGGATGTTTACAAAGAAAAATGCATTGTGGGGAGACAATCTTTCACATACCACCATGGACATGTCATTTAAATTGTATAAAGAAGTTCTTCATCACTTTTAATGGGGGAAAAAAGCAATTTGGCTACCTTTTTCTCCACTCATCTCTTGACCTCTAGTTCAGAGAGAGATTGGATCTAGGAACCAAAAATTCATGTTTACAAATAGCACTTCAAAACCCACACAGCCACTAATACTTGATGCCTTTTGGTTGTCTGTATTCCTCTAGCAGGTCTAAAATAAAGTCATTAATAACTAAGTAATTAGCATCAAGCTAAGGAAAATTCCAAATGTAAAAGCTTCTCTAAAGATGCTTAGTGAAGCTCCCTTGATGCAAATGCCTTTGGCTATATTACAGCCATAGCTTGTTTTGAGGAGTTTGAATGTCTGCAGTCTGAAAGAAAGTGCTGACAGGAAAACTTAAATGTAAAAAATGTTGTATAAAAAAGGGATAAACTCGTAATGGCCATTGTTTTGTTTCCACTGTGACTTGAAACGAGAAATGAGGAGGAAGTTTAGGTTGGGGTTTAATGAGAGATTTTTCACTTAAAAACATAATTAGGATATTGGAAAGTCAAACAAAAGATGAAGATTCAAACAGCATGGAGTTGAAGAGCAGTGAGTGGAGAGCACTTTGGGGCATGGCTAATGAATAGCAGTCCAAAGAAAAAGAATAGATTAGAAAGACCAATAGTTCTCTTCATACCAATTTCCCAAATTTCACTATAGGCTTTGGAATGGGGATTGTTATTAATTAGGCTCTTGCAGCTCCTTTTGACCTCTTATTCTCTTGGCTAAGAAATACCATAATTAAACATAATATGAAAAACTTGGCATTATTGAGATTATTTTCCAGGCTACAGCTGCACATGTGTACCTACGCTGAAGTCCTTAAAAATGTTAAAAATGCTAAACAACCAAACACTTATTTTAATCTTTCCCCTAAATCATTAGAATTCCATTTTTTTCTCCCTAAATTCCTCTCACCCTGGAGACAAGGAAAGAGAAAGCCAAGTTGCTGACACTGTGGATCAAATAAACTCAAATTAAAGTTGTATGGGTAAGGACAAACTGGAGATTTAGGATGAGTAAGATCCACTCTGCAGCAGAATGGTGCCACCAGTCCCTAGGTCTCCAGCTATATTAATCTAATTATATTAATCATGGAGTCAACCTGGACAGTGCCTCTGGATTCTGATAAGTGCCCATGGTCTTCACGCCACTTCTCCTTCCTCCATTCTCAAAAAAACCCCAAAAAACCCAAAAACCAAAACAACACTAAAGTAAAGAGAGAGTTAAATCTACATGAAAAAGAGCCAAACCCCAAACATGGTTGAAGTCTCGTCACCTTTCTCTGCACCCTGATTTGGACCAGCTTTCTTAGGCATGTACACCTATGTCACGACCATGTCATGGATTGGTCCAGCAGCCTAGGAGACCATGGTGGGCGTGTTCTGGAATATTTCTATGCTAAGGGCAATCAGATTCAGACTGTCATGGGTGTTTCTTCAAACAGTATCTGATTCTTAACAGAAAAGACAGCCTCCTTTTAACCTCAAACATCACCACTGGAATTTCTAAAAAACGATGAAATTATTTCAAGAATTCTTTGTCATATTGACTTAAATGAATGAAAGATCATTGAAACAGATCATTGAAAATGGACTGTTGCTCTTCTTTGCTCCAGTAACCCATTCAAGAGGTGGAACAGAAGTTTTCACAGAATAGGAATGCAGCACTTTAAACTTTACTGTTATGAAGCATTTATTTCTAGACAAGATTACTAGTTCACTTACAAAACATTCTAATTACCAAAAATTTTTAATTTTTGCAATTAGAAACATTTTGTAAGTGAATGGCTAAATGCAACACTTAATACTTCCACTGCAGATATTCAAAACTATTACATAACCACTTTTATTTAAATGTCAAAATACAGATGCATGAGTCAAAACTCATCATTCAGATTTTAGTATCTATATTTCAGACTACAATTCCTCTCTCAGCTTTATTTAGAATGGGGGGCTAAGGAAGGCCTAAGATCTGAGCCAACTCTGATTCATTTGGAATTTTCTTGCACCTAGCGTTATTAAGCATTGGAAAGGGAAACAAAAGTGGAGATTGAGAAAATGACTCAGAGAGAAGCATGAGAAATTATATGTAAGTATAAAGAAGGGAGTGAAAGGGTGAAGACAAAAGGAACAAGATTAAATGGGATAAGGTCTGGGAGAAAAATCCTTTCTGGCCAGACCTATGGAAACTGATGGCCTAGTGATTATAATTTTGTTTGTAGATTGTCTCTGAACCACTGCCAACATCAGATAATTTAGCCATGGTTGGAGTTTAGAAATGAGTTACCTTTTTCCTCTGTGGAAGGAAAATCACTTTGAAATGCATTTTGTAGGGCATTTCACTGATTCAAACTCTAGCTGAAGTTGGCACCTGATAATAGCAGAAAGTATTTTTTGGGCTCTGGCCACAACACAGAAATCAAAAGAATTAACAAAAAGATATACACCTTCAGAAAGTCTTATTTTTAGCACTCACTCATGCAAACATTATGATATCGCTCATGTAATCAGGATTCAGAAAAAAAAAGGGACACATGTAAGAAGGTTAATGTAGTTTTTGGTGCATACCATATAATGGGTGAAACAAGGAAAGGAAAAGCTACATTATGCAAAACAAATGTGAATGCAGGATTATTTTGACAGCCCCTTTGGAAAGAAATTGTGAGCTTCCGCAAACTGAAGAGTAAAACACGAGTAGTTTAAGTAGGTGTTTAGTGTAGGGGGTTTAAGGTTTGTTGTGTTAGCAGTGATTGTCTTCCATCACAACTGGAAAATCTGACTGTGAGAGTGGGAAAAGCATCATGCCTCAGGGTATGGATGAAAGACAGTTGGGTAACTTCAGATTGTTTATGGGAACTTTCTGATGGGATGCAGGTGAAAGGAATCACAAGCTCAGCCATAGTCACAGGGCTGGAAAAGCTTTCTTGGGTCATGTGAAGTTTGGGATAGCGATCTTGGAGAACACAGATAGAAGCACATCAGTGAGATGAGGATTAAAGCCATGCATACTTCAGCCTGTTTGTCTGAGGACATAATTTTTCTGTAGAGGAGGTGCTGTCCCACACTGTGAGAGCCATCTTTTTCTTTAGACATAAAGTCCCAGAGGCCTTTATCTCACTTTCAGCTCTGTAAATTATTTCCTTCTAAAATTATAGTGAACTTTAAATGACAGGTAACCTTTTTTCCAATGCTGATGTAATTTGTTCCATCCTGTAGTACTTCTTCCTGTGTCCTGTGTCTAATGTCCAAATTTCAGAACCAGCAAGCTGAAGTAGCCAGTACAGGCAAAGAAAATGTGAAACTATCATTCTTCTATGCACATCACTAAAACCATCTTGGAAAACAGACCAGGCTCTTCCAACTCTGCCTCTTCGGTCATTAGAAATGGAGGTCAACAAATTTTTTTTAAAAGAATATATAAAGGGTCTGTGCTCCTGGACTCTGCATGACCATCATCTACACCAGCACCCTGTGCCCTCTTCACTCACACTTAACTCCAGGTGGACATCTCTCTGAGACCATCACCTGCTTTGACCTTTGCTTCCATCTCCCTCTGAATGCAATAATACAGCAGCCTGGTACAAAGTTCTCTTTCTAGACACAGCAGTTTCACGGATGTATACAGTACCTCGGTTTTCTAAAAATAACAAAGGACAGGAAATGCTGAGCTTGACTTCTTCCCCCCTGTATCACACAGCATTTAGTGGCATAAATGAGAGTCATAAAGCAATATCTTTGATATAGACACTCAGGGAAGTGGGTTAGTAATATATATCACATTTTTTTATTTAGTAAGAAGTCCAGACTTCTTAATGTCCTGTTACATATCTGAAGCATTATATGCACATGCTTGACCAATTAGGTTAAGTCTATACATCATGCTGTTCCATCACTTACTTAAATTCAGTGAATTATTTCCCAGACAGATTTTATTTTCTGATGTATTCAACCTTCCATGTGAGGGGCAGAGCAAAGGAAACGTCTCTTCTACTGTAGAAAAAAATATTGTTTCATAAGTATAAAATCAAAATACCTCTGTTCTTGGTGCTGTTGGCATGAAATATATTCTATGAAGTTTGTTTAACTAAAACAAAAGTTGAGATCTCAGGGTGATTCCTGTCTTCTAAATATATGCTCTAGAAAACTGAGAAAAGTGAAGATCTATTATAACCAACTGAAGAAATAGCTTTAGGCTTGCTAAAAGTAATCCACCAGGGATACTAGACTATCTGTGAAGAATGACTTTTTGTAATTCTGTGGACATTTGTGGACACTACCAGTGTACCTGGCACTCAGTAACAGCCAGCTGGGCTAACAAACGGCCATAGAGGAAAATTCTGGTATGCAATACAGAGGCTTTGCACTGCTTCAGCAGCAGCAAGGTAATGTTGCCAGCTACTCAGAGGTTTTAAATATTATACATCCAGATAAGAACTTTTCCAGTGTTTCTGAACCTCTGTATAAGTGGTAAAGCTTGGCTGGAAAGCAGACATGACACCTGGCTTCTGTAACACTTTTTTCAAAATTTTTACCACTTGGATATTATTTCCAGCAAAAGAAGGCTAAAACAATGCAGTACAGTCTTTCCCAAACATTCAGTACATAGAAGTAAGGAAGCAAGAAACCCTGAAGAAAGTCATGAAGTAGTGCAAAGGTTTGAGAACAGGTTTGAAAGCTATTCTAACAAAGTAGGTTGCAGATTTGGGGAGGATCAGCGATGCTGATAAGAATTCTTTTAAATTGTATATACGAGCAAATACAAGAGCATAGAAGATATGCAGAAGAGCAAATCTAAATCAAGAGGAAACTTGTTAATGCTCTATTTTGATAACAGCTGCAAAAGCTACATCAGTAGATGATACAAATAATAAAGATACAAAAAAACCCCAGGTTTTCTCCTCTATATTTATAACACTGATCAGCCTTTTATGCCTTCATTTTACAACTACTGTGTTTCCAGTTTACCTTCTTGGCAATCAAAACTGAAAAGGCACTTTATAACATCTGTATGCAATTTTTATAGACACTAGTGATTCATAAACTTTGATTTCAAAGACATTTCCTACAACTCATGTTGCTCCACAGGACCACATGAGTTTCCCCACAAAAATGCTTGATTTGTTTCCAGAGTTTATCTCACAATTTCTGTTGTCTTGGGGATGAAGTGGTTTTGTTATAGCTCAATCGTTGGGAGCTATTAACTCAGCAATTTCAAACAAATTCCTGAGCCAGGAAAGGGTCCTTTAACCTTTTTTGCTCAGAGCTTCTTTTGTTGTTTTTGCTAAATATTTCTGGATTAAAAAAAAATCCACCAAAAAATCCAGAGAACAAATCTAATAATAATTACAATAATAGAGTTTAAACTTTATCCATATTGTTTCTGTGATTGAAACAGACAAATAAAATATATATTAAGGTGGGAGCAAGTGAGGAAAGAAAGTTGTAGTTGGTTGGAATAAGTTGGAACAAATATTTTCGTAACAAAAACTGGAATAGGTAAATATGCAAATAATAAAATATTGATCTTGAAAATGCTATTACAAAACCATACATTAAAATTCAGTCAGGGTTGAGACCACATGCTGGTAATTTAAAGCTTAAATGTATTACAAAACTCTCTTAAATATTTCGCATCTAATTTTGTAACATCTGCTGATAAAACCATTATGGGAACCCCAAAACCATTTGGCTTGTTTGGAACAAATGCTTTGCTGAAGTGGAATTGCAGACAAGAGCATGTCTGACCGATACTAAATGCAGTCATCCTTGCTACCACATCATGGTGTCTTCGAAGTGACAAATGAGGAGGGAATTTCTAGCAAATAGCATTCCTACGGGCTTTTAAGGGGATCTAGTTTGTGCTCAGTGACTAAATACTTCTTTTAAAAAGGCAACACATAAAGAATGAATCCAAGATGTGTAATTCCTGTAATTGTTTGCTTCAGGAAAATGTTACAGGATAAGGAGAGACTGTGGATCCTGAGTTTTTATTGGAGAAGTTTCAGGCATCGCTGTATATTTAAATTGAGTGCAATAAAAATATCTGAATGTATAAGGAAAAGGAAACTGTTCTCCAAAGTCAACAGAGAGGTGGGTTTTATTTGGTGGGGTAAGGCAAGATCAGGTACAATCATATAGACATTTTTGTGATTGCTCTTTTGAAGATTTTATGGTATTAAAAAAACATAACTATGCTTTCAACCAATTGTGGGGTCTCACAGTTCCCAGTTATTCAAAGAAAAACACAAAACACAAGGTCAGAACTGTTCAGCTTTAAAGAATTCAGTGTATCCTACCTAGGTGAGTTAGGCTGATAGCTAGCAACTGCATCTACATCTTTTCAAACCTGATCTTATAGGTGCCTTTCAACAGGTGGAAGTGGATCCAAGAGATGTGGACAGAAGTGTTTTCAAGGTGAGAGTTCTGGGTTTAGCTTGTGTCGTTCTTCTAGGACCCCTCTAATATTACCGGTGAAGGTATTTCCTGACATGCCTCCTGCTTGCTTATGAGGCTGGCTGAGAATTTGGCGCACACTGACCATTTCCAGCATGAACTGACAAACTCACAGCTCGTAGTGATGAGTTGAAAACTGGACCAAAAGAAACGTGAGCTCTTTCAGAAAGAGGTCACTTACTTCAGCTGCACGTTCCACAGAGGGAATTTCCACTGACAAGAGAAAATATCACCGGCATGGATCTGGTTGACTTCCCAGTCATACTCAGACGTAATGTCTTACAAGGCTACACCAGTAGTACAGACGGTCTATTTGCATGTAGCCAGAATTATTACATGGTTTGGGATGGAAGAGGAAAATGGACTTTATTCCCTAGCTGTGCTGGGAACCTGTTGAAGTAAAAATAGCTCTAAAATGGTATTGCAGTCACTTGAGCTGCATTTTGAAACTCAGTTCATATTTGACACAGAATGAATGGGTGCTCAAAATAAGAACACCAAAGAGTGAGATGAGTCAGTCTGTGACAGAAAAAGGTATCAAACTACATGAACAATACACCTTTGCAGCAACATGTAGACTTTTTTTTACTTGCTTCTATCCGACAAAATTTTAGTTAAAATGAAACATATATATAATAAATATAATTAAGAAAAATCTTTCTTGCAGCAGGGTTACTCTTTATCAGGCAGACCTGTAGGCTTGGGGAGACGTGTTTTGTGCAGGTGGCCTCATAGGAACATCTGCAAACATTGTCTTCTCACAGAACAGGGAATTGGTGGCTCAGAGAGATTTGGTCCCCAAGGTTTTTGCATGTTCACAGTTCCTATTTCTGCTGCTAGGACAATGGAGAAGGGTGTTGCTGGAATATAACCCACAGCAAAGAGATCACTCAAACAGAGGATCTTGATGTTAAAATTATGTGTTACTGGAATTTCAGTTGGTAGTTGCCAACATCTTGGAACAGTTTAGTCTTCGCTATACTATTGAAATTATTTTCAGTGGGAACATCTGGAACACAAAGATGTTAAGTAAAGTGAAATCTCATGGAATGAAGGGAGAAGGTATCATCTTATTATATGCTGTGACAGGGTGGTCTCCTGAAGGAATGTTATAGTGGAAATGGGGGTGAATTGTTGGAATATGCATAACATGGAATCCTATCGTTGCCTTGCTATGTCTTATCCTTTTTTTTAGTATTGTACCTATATAGGGTTGCTGCCTTTCTGTTGCCCAAATGCTACATAGTCTATATAAGAAAGAGTCAAATGTGTTGTGTGGGTTAGTCTAAAAACCAAATTAACCAGTTGCTTAAACCTCCTTGAAGCTGACCTGAGGAAGCTACAACTGTTGCCCAGTTTCTGTGTCTGTGAAGAGACCCACTGAGAAAAGGGACTGGTGCTTCAGAACAGAGAAAAGTGTGTGTTGGTGGGATGTCTTTTTCTTTCTTCTTCAGTATAAGGTTATTTCTAAATTGTGGTGGGATGTTTTTTCAAGTAAGCCGGAACTGTTGTTTCATTTAGCTTGATGACATACCACATACACTTGGGACATATAAAGGATTAAGGTCCTGCTATTATTTTAAGCCTTGGACATCTCAGAGGTGTGACTTAGGGGGAAACTTCTGGTACACAGAAATGGTACAGGAAATTGCCTCAGGGAGCTTGACTTCTTTGGCTATTACTTACATTGAGGAAGAGGAGTTGTTTAAATGTTCATTTAAACTGCATAATTAGTTCAATAAAACTTCAGGATGGCTGGAGCACAGGACTTACACTATGGTTATCTGAAGACATTTTATACAGTACCAGAAAGACATAAGCTCCATGTGGTCTATGTGGTTTGTAGCAAAAGGTTTCCACTGATAAAGTGGAATATTTACCTGAGGACAAACAAGAGACAGATGAAGGGAGTGTAGAGAGCAAAAAGCATTACTTGGAAGATCAGTGGAAAAGGGAATGTCTCCCTGAAAAAAAAAAAGACACTGCTGTAGCTAGAATTACTGCAAGTAGAATGATGCAGCTTATGAGTTGTGCCATTCCTTTCAGCACAGAATGGATCTATGTCTATTTAACAAATCAATACTTGAACCTAGAAAGAGAGTCACTTTCTTTGCTCTACAGCAAAGTGTATGCTGCAGACGGGTGCTCTCTTCTCCACAACAGTGGTAAATGATATGGAATGACCAAACATGGGCTGGAAAACAAAATGGTCCATTTCAGGCCTCTCCCATAGCAATCTGGGGAAAGAAATGCCAGATTATGTCATGCCCACCTGGTTCATGTAAAGAAGAGTAGGTCAGTCATACAGTTCTTCCATTTCTGTGTGTGATTTTATAATCATCTTCTTGATGCAAGCTAGTTTTTAAGTTCCCAAGAAGAGCTCAGGGGAGATTGTGATATTTAAGCCTACGCATCTTTTTTCATCTGGGTTTCCTGTCACAATGCCAGTGTCTGTGTGTGCAAAGTTCTGGCAGCCTGAAATACTTTGATATATTTTTTCCCAGGCTTCAAAAGGAAAGGTAAACAATGGGCTTGCGACTCCAGGGCAAGCATCAGTAGCCAAGAGTTTACGAGGTAGATCATCTTCTTTATGATTCTGGGATCACTTTAAGTATTTTGCCATGTAGAAGGGGTGTGTGAAAGAAAAAGAAACTCATTTAGTGGTTTTTAAGGCTGCAGGTTTGATGCCTTAAGGTGATTTCTGGTCCACACAGGTTTCACAGGTTTTTGATTCTTGCTAGAGGTAAAAAAAAGAGAGCAACTCCGCATCAAAGACTTAATAAAATCTATTTAAAACCAGAAGGTAAAGTCCAATTTTTAGTGGATCCTTGAAAGATATTTGGACTTCTTTGACAAACAATACCTAAACTAAAAAAAGAAAGATCATGGAAGCTTAATAGTGCTTTGGATATTTATTTTAAATTTTTTAAATACACAAACAGAGCAGTCATGAGTTCAATATGCATATAGTGTGCTTCTTTTGTGTTAAAACTCTGCTATATAATCTAGTAAACATAATCTTGTAACTGGTAAGGTCTAAACATACTTAAGTCTAAATATACTTTAAAGGATGCTTTTGAATTGTTTTGCCTGACAGACAATTCTAAAATCCTTAATTGTTCAGTGACACTTCTAATGAGTAATCCAATAATTTTATCCATAATAAATTGATGGATTAATAATTTGGAGTGGATTATTTGTTTACTGAACATTGGCAGGAGCTGGCTGTTCTATTCAAATTGTCCATTACACTAGTCACCATAGTAGCCTACCAAGTCGTTATAAATGCTGCAAGTAGCAGTGCTGCTATGTATAACTTGGAGCTTTTCTTCTTTTTGCTTTTGTTATGCTGAATGTGAAATCAAAGTTATTTAGATATAAATATAATACAAATCCAGTGCAGTCTGGAAAAGTAGACTGGATGACCATACAGCAATTCGAACTTTCTGCTTTACATCTGTCTCAGCTTAGGGAGAGGAAATCTGGTTTGTAATACAACAGTGAAAAAGGCAGAGCTTGTACTAAGAAGACTTTTGGACATGGGTCAAAAGTCATAACAAATAATCAGTGCATTCACCTGTGGAGGCTAGTGCACCCCCTCCACAGGGGCAACAGAAGGTGCATTGGTGGGATGAGCCCTATTTCAATCAGCGCTCTTCTGCTTAGGGTGAGAAGAAGACCTCCTCCTAAGATACCTTGCATTAGTAATTCATGTTAATTCCTTTACCCCAGTTGGCCCGTTGGCCTCACCTCCCAGTTGTCAGTCCCCCGCCTGTCATTCCCTGGTTAATACCCCAGTTCTGGAAAGTTCTGTTTTACTCGACACCTCGTTGGTCCTCCTCTCTCAGCCACTCCCTCAGTCTGTCTCCATTTGCCCCTGCACCCTAGCTCTCCTTTGCACCGCCCCTGAGACCTCAGCTTATTGGCCCCTGTAGCTCTGTCCGCCTCTGTATAAAACTCTATGCACAGTCATTGTGCAGCGTTTTCAGTTCTTGGCAGTCTTCAATCGCTGCTGTGTTAAACTGCCTTGGAATACCAAACCGACGATCCTTCCTGCTTTTACTTGTCAGACTGAGCGCTGCATTGCTGAGCTATGCAGCACAGCAATTGCAGTTGCGGGTAAGGGACAGGAGAAGCGACACCGAGCGGACCGGCGGGGCTGGCCCACTTCTCGGGCACCGCCGCTTCCAGCGACCGCTCTTGCACTGCTGCTGCCGGCTCTCGCGGCTGCGCAGACCTAAGCCCTTGCGGCAGAGCCGCACCGTTTGAAAGGCGCAGCATCGCCCCGCTTGAAACCACGGTGGCACGGGAACGCGTGGCAGGGCTGCCACCGCGCCCGATCCAGCAAAGCCGCAAAAGTGGCGCCTGGCGATCTGGGCTTCAGGAGACGTGCCCAAGGCTCGCGCAGTCCTAGAACCGCTGTCCCACCCCACGGAAACACCAAATCATTCACCAGAGCAAGAGACTAAGATAGTAGAAAAACCTCTGTTAAAAGAAAATCTTTCCCTTTTCCCTTTTTATCATTTTTTACCCTTTCCAAGTGTGAGGTTTCCTCAGAAACCTATTATCCCTCTAGAAAATGTTCTGCAGATTTGGAATTGCATTCAAGGAGAAATACTAGTAACTTTAGCAGGTCATATTTGAATACCAGAAAAGTTTCCCTCTGCTTCTACCAGAGGCTGTTATCATGTCATGCAACACTCCCTTGGTTGTCCAAGCTACATTACAAATTTTGTATATCCTTTTGCCTCATGTTCTTAGAAGGGGGGTATAAATGCTCTAAAAAGACAGACTTGATCTGTGTGCTTACAATTATTGGAGAGATTGAAATTCTGTTTTCTTTTACAGTATTTTCACATTTCATTTACATAATTTCTTAGGTGGAAGATACTGTCCAGAAAAGCATTTGTGGCATCAGGGGTCTAAAGCCTCTCTGGCTGGATTAAACCCTTCTTTGCTTCAGGCTACTAATTTCTTTCATTTACTTGACTTACACAGCCAGGGAACTCTTGTATTTCACTAGAAATGACTGTATAATACATTCCATTACAATTATATTTCCATACTCATTTAATTTAGTTCCAAGGAAAGAAAAAATCTGACCTTCATCTTACTGGTGTTGTAATTTGTTTTCTAGAGTATTAATGTAGAACCTCCACCTCAGGACAGACATTCAGGCAAGGTGAACTTCAGCTAATGCCAAGGTCCCCAGTCCTGCCCTCAACTCTGTATTTGCAGACATATTTGCGCACATAAAAGTCACAACTCTGCCAAAATGCATAAGACTGACAGCTCTTAAGGTCTGTGAGAAATTTGACAGGGAGAAAAGAATATTTTACAGTTCCCAGAAAGATGCTGCTGCATCTAATTTATTACACAAAGTTTGAGGATGCAGTAGTTAAGAGCCTTCCTAAATTAGATAATCTGCTAGTGGGGCCACTAGGATGTGCACGGTGGATTTTCTGTGTATGAAACTCACTGAAGAAAATGGATCACTTTTGCTCAAAATCTCATGTTCACAAAATTTCACATGTCAGTTTTAAGTGCAAAATGAGTCTCCTGAGATTGTGAGTTTTGAAATATTTGTGAAGATGCATACACACTTTCACACAGCTTTATCTCAGCACTGTAAAATTCCCATGATTTCTCCTGAGTACTCTGAAACTGCATAAAACCCTGAAACAGTTGAGAAGGATCAGATCAGCCTGCTGTTGTAACGGGGGGAGTTCAGACTACATCTGTTCTAAAAAAAAACCTACAAATGTGGATCTGTTAGCTATTTTCCTTGACTAAATATAGCATAGTGAGCCTGTCAGTCAATAACCTGAGGTTTGCTCAGTCTTTTGGGAGAATTCTTCCCTTCAAAGGACTTTTTAGAACCTCTTAAGAAACCATCTCTCAAGTTTTTATTTTACTGTCTGGTCCCACTACTGCTGAAAAAAAGGAATTAATCAGCAGCTAAAGCCCCTTACGCTTGTCTCTCCATAAGATTTATGCATCAAAGAGCACTCTGCTCCAGGGGTAAAGGTCACTTTCGCAGATACATTTCCCCATATATCACCAACTGTTTCTACTTTTCAAAGAGCAGTGGGTTCCCTCCTACCAGCTATGTTGCATGACTATGTTAAAAAAAAAAGCAGTTCAGAAGAGAAGCTCTCTCCATTTGTTTGGGGTTTTTTTTGAAAGGTTTTACGAAGAGATGATAGTATTGCTTTTTCTTCAGTCTTTGCTACTTTGTTGAAATGCACTCTGTGCTACTTTAAAGTTTTCTGCCATGTTCAGGACCCCAGTGCTATAGACACCAAATGAACCTTGATGTCTTTGCATTTGAGACTTCTCTGGAGACCAAGCCAAGGAGAAGACAGAGGAGAGAGGTGGTCCAGGAGCATCTCGCTAACCTTCATCTTCTCAGTGTGAACAGGAGTGCTGGGACAGAACATGAGAAAATTCTTAAAGAATCTGAGGTGGGACCCAAAGAAGAAGAAGAAGCAGATCAAGGAGTTAGGGAAGTATCAGGTAAAGATGAGGCTTGCAGAAGACAGATTAAGAATCTGAGAAAAATTACTACTTTTGCTGTCAAACCTAAAATTACCAAGCATTAAATGAGTTCAAACTGAAACATTAATTGTTTGTATTTAAGAACTGCTATTATGTCCATTTTCATAGTCAAGACTTAAGGACACAAGGACTTAGATAAATCAAATTTGCTGACTGTTCAGGTCTATAGAGATCCCTGATGCTTCACCTGGAGTAATTCAAACCAGTGTGACAAAATCTGACCTCCTTTTACGCACCCATACTACTGTTCTGTGAAAATGAGATTACAAAAGACACTCTTTTACTCTTTCACTTTTCAACCTGCCATTTACTTATGTTTCTAAAAGGTATGTCCTTGGAAATGCCCACTACATGGGCAGAAGTTTTTAACTTGCCAGAGTTCACTAACCATGCCTTTCCATGTCCTGTTTCCTAGACTTACCACCTTTTCCATCAGATGCTCCAGAAGATCTTGACAAAAATTCCATACACTTAATTATTAAGTAAGAAAGTCAGGGTAAAATTTTCTTAGTAACTTTATTACTCTTCAATTAGTCACAAAAAAAGTCAGTCAACAAAAGCAAAGAGCAATCTTCCAGCCCTTCAATAACCAGCAAGAGTCTATTTTTGTCCAAAATATTGTTTCTTGTAAAATTATAAGTTTGTCTTCAACCAAATATCAAATTTATTTATGGTTTGGGTGGTTGGTTTTATTGTTGTTGTGTTCTGCTTTTGGGGTTTTTTTGTAATCAGTCTTTCACACATCTTTAGTTCTTTGTTAAATAAGCAAAAAGCACAAGCCAAAACAATTCTGGTATGACTTTGTCCCCCCAATTTCAATGACCTCCTTAGAGGACATTCTGGTTTCAATTTTCCATGTGTGGGTTAGCTTGGCAGCCTGCAGATATACATATACAATTATAGATATACATATACGATATATTTCCCCTCTATTTTAAAGACATGGTTTCATTTTCCCCTCCTTTTATTGACAGACTTGTCATTGATTACAGTGTTCATAAAAGCAATGATGACAGATAGATGTCTGTAACTGAACAACCCACAGTGGAGTTCACTTGCTCTAGCAGGTGTTTCTTTTTCGCTTTTTCCTACTGACTTTGTTTCCCTTTCTCTGGAGCAAGTGTATTTAGGGATTTACAGACTATTTTCACTGAACAATGTCAAAAATGTATAATTTTGCTGGGCAGCAAAATTTCCTATTGGCTTTTTCTTCCCTACTGCATAGGTGCACATTTCTTTGGCTTGGACAAAATTTTGAAAGTTTGATTCTATCTGAATCTCTGCAAGGGAGAATAAGACTTCTTGATATCTTGTAAGAGCTCATAACTATCTCTCTCATCAGCCCATGTAATATGCTAGCTGTTCTACAAAAAACAGTTCTTTATTTTCTATGGATCATTCCATGATACTCACAAAAATGTTTACTTTCAGCTCCTAAAATGAGTTCTATGAAAAACAAACTTGAAAAAGTTACCAGTGAGAGAAAGCTGGTTGAGGGGAAAAGGAGGAGCAATCACAACTTTAGAAGTGGGGAGATGCTTTATGGCAAAACTAGAGCTTTCTAAAACAAAATGCAAGTTGGTAGCTCGTGAGACAGTTAGTAGAACTGAGGTTTTAAGCAGCACTTGGAGAGAAGTTCAGGTGCTTTTCCAAGGATTTGAGTCAAATATGTGATTTGGAGTGATCTCACCTGTCAGCACAGACAGTTCAGGGAAGTACTGAGACCTCTGTCTTTGTTCCCTGTTTTTCAATGTAGAGCAAACCCAATTTAACACATAAAACTAGCTGTTCCCTACACCCCCCTGCCCCTTTCCTTTCCCCTGTTTTATTTGTCTAGCAGTTGCCAGCAGGGATCAGACACTAGGAACAGTGCAGTCAGCACCTTTTTCTGGGGCACAAGCACCAGACCAGAATTTATTGGCTTTATTCACTGCAGGGATGATCACTACATCCAAGAAAGAGCCTGTCCTGCAGGGTAGCGATGCTTTGCCACCAGCCCAGTCAGCGGACTCTGCCTGCAGGTTTTAAGCTTTGTTTCATGCCCCTCGGGTTGAGAAAAGCTAGTCTCTTCTGGAATGCTAACCATCCTTGTGGGATTGGATGCCTCAGTTTCATCAGACAATAAATTAGAGTCTCACATTGGACTGGAAGTGACCATTTCACCTAGCGTGGGGTGGGGATACCAAGACGTGGTTGAGCTCTGATTTAAAAGACCGGCCAAGAGTCATATTTATTAAGTGGATCCCTATCCATCTTCTGGGTGGAAAACGGTAGCTGAAGCACTTCCCCTGCCGACGCACACTTTATAAAGCCGTGGGGGGGTTGGGGAGGGGGTTACTGGGAACAGGAGACGTGGGGGCTGCCTTTGTGGACAGCCTGCAGTGACACGGCAACCCAGACATATGGTGTCATTACTCAGCCGACACAAATTTGACACTTGGTGAATTTATTATATTTTGGTTTGCTCCTGGTGCCTGAAAGGCTTTGCAACTGTCTCTTCATAGGGCCTGTCACAGATGTTGATGTATTTTCCTCCTCCACAGCCAGGTTTTACTGTGGAAACTGATACAACTTCACGATAGAATTTCTGGATGAATTATTCACGCATTGCATGCTTTCTGCACATAGGGGGTTGGAAGAAATCCATCCTATTCAATAAATGGCCTCTTTAATCCCCTTTAGCAGAGAATTTTCCCTGACTTTAAACCATTTCTATTATCACCTTTGTGATCCTAATGTTTTGGATAACATATTTATAGTTAATAGCTTTGTTAAATTTTTCACTATATATCACCTTAACATGCAATTAAATTCTCCAGACATGGTGATGAAACTGATACATTGAAGAGACAATAAACCATATGGCCCAGATTCTCATCATCTTACCTTTTGGTAGCCCTTTTTTTTTTTCCCCTTTTTTTTTAATCCTGCAGATCATTACATGTCCAGTGATTTATAGGCTAATTCCTGAAATATCTCAATATTTGTTGTTGTAGACAGAATGGGCTGCTGCTAATGCCGGTACCATCTGCGGAGATGATTTTTTAATTGAAAAGAGTTTTCAGTCTTGAGAATAGAGAGTTGGATGAACTCGTCACTGCCCCCTGAGAAAAGATTAATGAAATGAAAACATATCATAGCACTTTAATACCTGGAGAAGTAATAAGGATGCACCAAGTGACAATATAGAGCATGGTGCATGGGGGTAAATTGCTTTAACATAAGAGACAAAGTCCATCCAAGAATTAAAAGCTGCATTTGCAGTTTTAAAAACTATTAAGTTATTAATGCTTTGTATCAAAACTCCTGATTCCATTTTCTTCCTGACTTCTAACTCCAGAAGCAGGGTTCAGATTGACATTCTCTTGCTCTTGACCCCACATGCTGTAATGCATATTCCCAAAATAATCCTTTTTAATTTCGTATTAAATAGCTACTTGCCTATAGCAAAGTTTTGAAATCAAATGGCTGAATGGATATTAATCTTATCCCGAACTAGCGATATTACTTTTGAAAGACAGAACCAAGTAAAACTATGTAAATTGATAATCACTATCTAAAATATAAGAGTTCTAGTTTTGTCTTACTATAAAACTTCCACTGCCTTGACAAGAATTGGTAATTTAAAGCCTATTACATTTTTCCTCAGATTACTGTGCTTTGTATATTGTTAATACAGCCTGCACTGCTGAGTCGCCAGTTGTTAAAATGGAATTTATATTCATATTTTGGAAAATTGCCTTTCTCCACAAAGTTCCATAAATTACAATCTCAGCCTTGAGCCCTCATGGCAGTACTCAAATATGGAAAACATTGAAACTACCTGGCCTCCACCCCAGTGTTTTGTAGAAGGATGACTAATAAGCATTTAAGGTATTATAAATATTAATTTCCCAGAGTGTTTCAATTTACACAATAACTTCAAATTAAATGCAGAAACTACTTTATTTTTCATTACTTTAGTGAAAAACTTGTGAATTTTCTTTCTTAACATTTTTCTCCAAATAATTGCGTATTATTCTGAAAAGTACTATATTTTAAAAACAAACTTAAATTGACAAAATCCTGCCATTCCTACATTGTGGTTCCATGAAATAAGAAACAGTACAGAAAAATATCTTTTGATGATTTGAAAAAGAAGAGCTTTTTCAATAGCTTGTAGCTTTCTTTTAAGTAGAGCAGAAGATTTTCTTCTAAAAATGGATTAACCTGAGCTGGACAGTCACCATCATTGTTTCCCAATTTGAACCCCAAGCTCTAGTTTCTCCTGGTCTAACCAAGTCAGTAAAGGAAAGCAAATTGCAACATTCCAGAAAATAGATGCTGTTTTAAGTTATAAATATCTCCTTGATAAATCAGAAAATGGATCAAATATGGAATTCGAGTACTTATTTAACTTTGCTTTTTTGGCATTAATACAGATACAACAATCCAGTGAACTGTCAATGATTCGGGCATAATATTTGGAGATCCATTTCTGAAGCTAGGACATTAAGTTCACCCTCTCCCAAAGGCAGTTACTTACTATGCTGCTTCTGTAAATGGGATAATTATGCATTCTGAGTGATGCTTTTCTGCTCTTCTAGTCTTTGAATGTGTTCATAAGCTGCAGGAAGCAGCTCGTAAGTTGAAGGAAGAAACAAATAATGATTGGTCTTGGCCCAAAAAAAGTTAGCAATTACTCAGCCAACAAGTTGGGAGTTGGGAGTATGTAAGTTTGGGAGTGTTTGATTTTTTTTCCCCCTAAAGGTACTGGCCAGTGTCTTGGTTTCAAAGACCGGTATTTGCTAAAGAAGGCAGAAGCTTCTTTTAGAATAGGAAATGTAACCCCCTTTCCCTCCGAATTAGTATAATTTTGACATTAAGGGGGCTTTCAGGCAATGGTATGAGGAATGAGGAATAACAGCCCTTTACTAATATATTTATATATATGATGGGATAGACAAAACAACAACAATGGTAACCACAACAAATACAAACAGATAAACCCACGGACAGTCTCTTCCCGCTCTGTTGGCAGTTCTCCTTTGGTGCAGTCACAGTCACAGCCGGCAGGGGCACTGGTGCTCCCAGTGTGCAGGGAGGGTGCAGTGACTCCCCTGGGAGGGGAAAGAGTGCTCAGGAATCCCGAGTTTCCTTCCCTCGAGACACTGGAGCAGATGGTGGAGAGTTGGTAGAAGCACACAGCTGAAGACAGATGCCCATGGTGGAAGAAGATTCTTCCTGGAGCTCCAAGCAGTCCCTCTCCTGTGGGTGTCCAGAAGCGAAGAAGTACTCTCCAGCTGTGCTTAGCCCCTTTATAACCAGTCCCATTCCCCCAGTATCTCCGCCTCCCTCTGAGGGGGAATCTCAGATACCAGGGAATCTTAGATAACAGGCTAGCTAACCACACCCATCTCGAAGCTAACTCTTTGTCTTTCTTAATCACCCGCCCATTATCACCTCCCAGCAACTAATCACCCACCCATTATCGCCCCCCAGCAAAAAAGCTGGCCAAAAATTCCTAATACAGAGACACAAACAAAAAGAAAGTATCCCAAACCCCGACACCCAGTTGAGACTGTGATAGTAAAGCCAAGATGTGCCACTGGATTTGCAATACCTTGCAATGATTATACGTCCCAAAGTTTATGTTTTCTAGAGGAGACAACTGTCCCCTTTCACTTAATGCCAATTCTTTGGCAGCTGTGTCACTGTGCTGGCACAAGTGTGTTTGAAGGCTAGCTCTGCTGAGTTTCTGCTGCTCAGGAAATGCCGCCAAGGTGCAAAGGCTGTGAGCAATCTCAGTACAGCGCTGGTGGAACGGTATCCAGGAGCTGCTGTTAAAAAGACAGCCACACTGATCCACTGACATACATCTTTGCTTTAGCTGACAAAAAAAGCTCTCCGTCTCCTTTTTCCGGGATGTCTGCATATGTGCTGCAGGTACAAAGAGCAATGAACCAGAGGGCCCCTGCCAGACCCTATGCCTTGAAAGTCTCTTCCAGCCTGTAACCATTTCTCTCCTTGAAGTCCCTCCTGAAAACTCATCTCTCACTAAGGCATGTATTGAGTTACAGGCAGATAATAGCCAGGCAGGTTGGGAGCTATCTAGGAACGACATGCACCGAGGCTGTTCAGCTGGAAGATCACAGCAGCAGTGCTCTCTTCAGCAGCTTCCCTCTGCAATGGCCACCCTAAAACACATGTGAAGGCTTTTATTGCTGAGTTGAGCCTCTGTCATGCAGTCATGCCTCCAGATACGAGCAAGACCAGCCCTCAGGAGCTGCAATATCAGCGATGTCAGTGTAAGACCCCATTCCCCTGGAGCTTTCCTTGGCCCAGTTTGCCCTACAACACTGTGACTACAGACTGAACCCAAGAATGACACTTCCCTGGAGCTTCTAGCACAGTGGTGCCAAACCTCTCAAAAAGCCCTGTACCAGCACAGAGTAATGATCAGGTGAATATCTATTAAAGGAGAGTTAATTACGAGCTCCAAACAAGGGAGTTTTTTCCTTTACTTTCCCATTTGCATGATTTTCAGCATTTAATCTTTTTAAACGCTTTGGTGAATTACCTGCAGTCCACAGCCTTTGGAATCGAAAGTAGTTCAGTTTCCAGTGCCATCACTATGGTATTACATAAAGACTTAAACAAGGATGAAAGAAATAGCAGGAGCAAGCCACAGAAATAACCCTTTTGTCCCATAAATGTTGAATGATAATTTATATTATCAGCAACAGTACTTTGAAAGACATGAAGTTTTGCTAGTAATAAATATTTCAGCCTTCAGCCTTCCATGCAGAGCACCTTCAAAAGCCTGTGGGCTTAATGCTCTGCAATCTGATTCTACCATGATTTTTTGGGCTTCTAATGGCAACTATTGCAACTACTACAGTAAATATAAATTGGTGAACCTAAAAAAAGAAATGCAGGTGACAGGTCTTTAAAACCTGATATTCATTGCTAAGCATTCTGCTGGAAAGCATGGCTTTAAATTTATTTAATTTCCCTGTTTTCTGAAGGAGAGCAGTAAGGGGAAAAGGAGAGGGAAGGAACTGAAAATTATTCCAGGGAACTACTCTATTTTACTGAATTGTTGTTATGTGCTTTACTTTAATGAGCTAGCTTGAAACTTATAGGTGGCCCAAAAATGGATGATGTGATATAATGGGAAACTGTTCAAATTCAACACAGCTGAAGGATAGTCTGTTATTTAGCAGGTATTTTGGCACTTGCAAATACTTTTTTCCCTGCCTTTTTCTTATGCAATATTTAATCTCATTGTAACCTTTTTCCCACTTCATCCTGCTTGTCATTGCCACCTTGCCAGTTGTGTTTTTGCAGACAGTATTTTAAGTAAGATTTTTATATTTGGGACTTTGAAAGTAAATATTTTTTTCTAATGTGTATATGAGAGTAAGCAGGCTTTAAAATCTTCCATTCACCTCAGAGAATTTACATTATTTTTATGGTTAGTGTATATGTGCAAGAGCAGATGGACAGAATAACAAATATATCAGGTAATAAATATTACCAGGTTTTCTATTCAGAGTAGCAGAGAATATAAATTTAACATGTTTTTTTTAATATAATATTAAAAAATTTGGAAGGCAAACCTTTAAAGTGCTTTCATTTTGAGGAAAAAAGGAAGAAAAGGAAGGGTAGTCACTGACATTTCCATTTGAGCAAGAGCAGTCTCAAATAATATTGAAAATAAACTAACCTGGCTCTGTTAGTATTCTGTGTACACTTTATATTCCCCATTACCCAAAGACAGATGTGTGGTGTAATAAGCTTTAGCTATGTGAGGAGAAAATTTGAACCTAAAATATTGTCAGAAACTAACCTCTCACACCTCACTTATTCCAGTAGCTTCTTCCAGGGTTTGGTGTTTGGGGTGGGTTTTTTTGGTTGTGTTATGGGCATATTTTAGTTTTTTGTTTGTTTGGGGTTGGTTTTTTTGTTTTTTTTTTTTTGGCACAATGGGGGCAATTAAAAGAAGTTAAGTCTTTCACCATCTCTGTTTTGAAATTCATGCCTCTGTCATCCTCAGTCTATTGTTTCTACATTGGTCTTTAGACATTCCCATGTTCTGTTTTCGTTTGGTTTCCTTCTGACTGGAAACAGAATGAAGTGGACCCAATTAAAGAAATTTGGGGAACCTTTAAACCTTTAAAGGCTCTCTAAGCCAGCTCCTTGGATCTCTTACTAACTTCTGACCCCAGAGGAAATGAGCTGAAACAAACAGGATTGTTAATACAGGTTTTTATGTTTTTTCCTAAATCCATACTACCAAAGACCTCTTTGTTGGCCCACTACTCTACTGTTGGTCTACAGCTCTGTAGAATGGAAATGGAGAATCTGTGGAGAGAAGAAAGAGGAAGGGCTCTTCAATTTTACTAGTTATGCGTTTTATGTGTAGCTAGTGAATTCTGCCTGGCCTACTCATAGCATTTTTAAATGGCTTAACTCAGAGATTTCAAAGCTTTTCAGCTTTATGAAAGTCAGTCTCACTTTTCTGGTGTTTAGATATCAACACACAGAGTTAATGGCTGTTGGAGCAGTCTCTTATTTTTGACACTCAATCTTGTGATCAGCAGTGAATAAGCCAAGCAGTGATGTTTTTTACAAATCTGCTAGAGAGGCAGATATTGCCCTGGGTGTTAGCAGAGTCTGATTCAGGAAGCAGCTAAAGGTCTCTGAAAAGCTTTGGCAGAGTTTTTAATGAGTTTTCTTTGGGAATTTAGCAGTCTCCATGAAGGCCAGGTCTGTTTAAAAATAACAACTATTTACCTTAAGGGTTCTCACAACATGAGCCAGGCTTTCTGGTCTCTGACTTTGAGCCTGCTTACATGAAGCAACATTTTCCCTTTTAAATGAAAAAATCTATAAGCACAGAGTAAAGCATATCTATTTTTTATTGCATGATGCACTTCAAAGTGTTCCAGGATGTATTTTAGGAAGAGGAGGCTGTTCTGTAGCAACCACAGTGCCAAGTGAGATCTTCCCAGTAGCACTGGAGAGACACCAGTGGGTATGACAGAACATAAAGTAAGAAAGGGGGAAACTTTACTTATTTTATGTCAGAAATTAAAATGTTTGACTCTCAAAAGTCTCTCGAGGCTTATGTATAACGGTTCCTTCTCTAAAGAAAGTAATTTTCTCTATTATATACCTTGTATGATGCTTCTTTTCTTTTTCAGTCAATCTTTTGCATCTCACAGATAAAAAACTTCTGGAAAATGCTGCTTCTAAAATGCAGAAACTTCGCTTTATGGATAAAATATGGCAAAGAAGTTCAGCAAAAAGCTTTTGTGGATACATACTACTGTATATCCTAGAAGTGGGCAGAAAGTCAAATCCCTAGATCTGAGTGCTCTCAAATTTAGAAAGCTTGGCTCTGAGCAGAGATTTTTCTTGTTCTCAGAACATGTTTACCTAAGCATGATCAGAATGAAAATTACTTTATCCCAAAAGAAGACCCCATGCAAAACAAGTAACCATGGTGTGAAGTAGGAAATAATGTAAAAGCAACTTTTTGAATTATGAGGAGCTATCTTCTCTGTCCCAGCACATATAAGAGTTAAAATTTAGATCTTGCATACATGAAAAAATCACATCAGTTGAACTTAAGTTATTATTGTTAAAAGATGTTTTTAACTTTAGCACTCAACATGCAACGCTTGCAAACGGTTGTCCAACTGTGCTCCAGCCTGTGCTAGTTCCACCACACATGGGATCAACACAAGGAGTTTGGGTAGGTCAGTGACAAATTATGTCTGTATTACTAGAAGGGAAGCGTGGTAAAAATTGTAACCCTTACCTTCACTATCATCATCTCCAGCTGCATTATAGACAGCTTGTGGATAAGGATGTTTGGTCATTCCATCACTTCTTTTGGTCGACTTTGTGGTCTTGGTTTTGCAGCTAGACTCGATGATCTTGAAGTTCTTTTCTAACCTAAATGATTCAGTGATTCTATCAGGTGCAAGAAGCTACAAGACACTTTCATTTTTGCTCAGTCCAGACTTACTTTTTTATCTTGGTCACACAAAAGAACAAGGTCAGTGACAATGCAGCCTTTTGTAGATTATTTTAAAAGTAGCTCAATGATTAGGTTGCCTGTGAACTTTGAATTTTTGCTGGCCATATGCTTAGGGATATGATCTGATCTGGTGATGTGTTCCTCAGGTAGAGCTGTAGCTGTATATTTGCATTTATCCCAGTCTAACTGTGTCTGCACTCAAATGTGATACCAGTACGGATATCAGCAAGGCATTCCTAGCAGAGACAAAACCTAAGAGGCTGAAAACAGCATCTTATGCCACCGTTGTCTCTTTTGTCCCAGTCCTGGCCCCACAAGCACTGGTGCAGAGGGCAGGTTGCTGGGGAAACTATGCACCTGATATCCTCTGCTCGCTGTTCAGTGAAGCCATTGCTTTGCTGGAAAAGTGTGTGCTTGTGCTCAGCCATTTGCCCAGCAGTGTCTCTGGCTGTACCTGACAAGCCATGATGAAGTGAAAGAATCTGCTGAGACACACGTACCCATGTGACTCTGTATTTCTGTATTTATTTGCTCACTGTCCTAACCCTACTGGCAGATCAGATTTACTGCAAACCATCTTTCTGCTGCATTCAAACTGTACCAATTAATGTTTAGACTCACAAGCAAAAGAGAGACTGATTGACATACCATGGACAACCAGATGAGACAGACTTGGGGGTGTCAAGCAGATATCATGTTCCTGCTTTGTGGCAAGAAGCTGCTGCTGTCCATAGAGTGGTGATGTAAAGCATGTACAGTGCTGTACCAGGATCTTTCCATATTGCAGGTACAGAGGAAGAGCTCCATTTGCAAATGCTGATCTAGCACATGATAAAAATATGTCTCTAAGATGCACATTGCCCTTCAGTCTCCAGACTAAGGGGAGCTGAGGAGGAAGCTTGTAACAGGTCAATTAGTGAAGGTTTTCCACCTAAAACCCTCTATGAAATATGTCATCACATATTTTAAAACATTAAAAAAGAAGTAGTGTTGCTCTAACTGCACCATAAAAAGATAAGTGTTCAAGGAGGTACAAAGATGGAGACTTTTTACAAGGGCATGTAGTGATAAGACAAGGGTCAATGGCTTCAAACTGAGAGTAGGTTTAGTTGAGATATGAGGAAGAATTTCTTTAATATGAGGGTGATGAGGCACCAAAACAAGTTGCTGATGCTCCATCCCTGGAAGTGTTCAAGGCCAGGCTGGATGGGGCTTAGAGAAATCAGGTCTAGTGAAAGGTGTCCCTGCTTATGGCAGAGGGGCTGGAACTTCATGTTTAAGGTCCCAACCTAAATCATTTGGTGGTGATGATGATTCTGCAATGTGAAGAAAGACATGGCCAACTAAAGAAATGCAATAAGCAACCAGAGGAAATGGTATCACATTGTTCCCTTGAACAGTGTCTTAATACTTGAGATACAAAACCTCATCACCAATAAATGATTTTTTTCTGTGCAGTATTTTGAGGACCTATAATTGAAAGTACCTATTTTGCAGAAAATCTAAAATGGATGATACAAGGTTTTGACATATGTTCTAATGTGTGACAAAAGTGGAAAGAGCTACCTTAAATTATAAAAAAAAAGTAGAAAACACAGGCTCTGTGTATGGGAAAAAACATTTAGTCACAGTTTTCAACTAAATGAATAGTTCTTACTTAAGGTAAGGACACTCTAAATGCATAAATAATCAATTACTAATGAGTGAAGATGGATAATCAGATTAATCAACTTCTTCCCCATTCAAAATCAGTTCAGCTAGTGTTTTAATTCGCTATGCAGTTACCAATTTTTCTTTTCTTCTTGACAGCCTGTGCCCTTCTTACAGTGCCCTGCTCCTAGATCAGATGATTATTTGAAACACACAACTTTTATTTAAAATAAACTGTGTCTTTTAAACTTTTCTGGTTTTAAAGATTCTCTCAGAGATGTACTCGAAGTGTATCTCTTAAGAAATCAGGTATAAACAGATGAAGGAATCATCAGTTATTTATTTATAAAACTCTTGGGATTTCCATCATAAATTTTGAACATTTGCCACAAAATCAATTTGAGTCTGAAGGAAGCCAGGATTTTCCAACACTTTGGAGTTGGTAACTTTCTTATAAATACTTCTAAAACAGAAATAGCCTGTCTAAAATAGCAACCACTAAACTAGTCTTGTTTGGTAATTGTGACATTGTGCAGTGGATCTTGAAGAAACTTGTGTAGGGTTCAGAGGACTCCATGTTACCTGAGAAATATACTGTCCAAAGACCTTATATGCTCCTAGGATTTAAAACTGGTGATAGAAGGTGGGTTTTAGTTCAGATATGATATTCTTTCTTTTCTTTTTCAAAGCTTTTCTTCTTGGAACATATTTCATGTCATATATGACAGCAAGCAAACACCCATAAGAAATCTTTCAATAATAGGAAACACTTGAGACAATACAGCGCCTTTAAAAAAAATCTTTTGAAAAGCTGCTCACATGTTTATGGTATGTATTGTTACTAAGGGAAACAGTCTCTATAGATAATTTAAAGCTTTAATAATTGAAATATACTACTTGCATAATATCGCTTTAAGGAATACTTTTCAAGACCTATGCTTATTAGTAATTGGATATGGTTACAGCTCACAAATCTCTGATATCAGACCTCAATTAAAATGCCATTTCTTAAGTGAAGTGTTGAAGTCCATGACTGAGTGACCAAGATGGTCCCAAGTTCACTTCCAGTCCAGCTGTGGTACATCAGTTGGTCAGCTCTATAAGGAGTGATTTCCCATTGCATGGGTATCAACACCTCTAGGAGGTTTCACACAGATATATGTATGTAATGCTAAAAATAATCTTTAGCTACAGAGTTTCTTTTAAATTTCTCTGATTGGTAGGGTCTACTAGCAGAGTAAAAGCACCTGAGCTAACATAAATATCTCTTGTGCTCTCTGACAAGTGATTTTTATATCCACTGCTATGGGAATGAAACAAATATAATTGTATTTCTTGCCTCTGAGCAGCACCCAACAAGAGGATTTGTAATCCTCCCCGAATGTCATGCCATTTCTACACTATAGCCTATACACATTTCTGCAGTAAAAAGGTTTGCTGTACATGTAAGCTCCTGCCTTGTTAAATGAAAAAGTCTTCTAATAAAAACACAAAGATCTGTATATTTAATATAGTAAACAGATGGTAGTCTCTCATGGCAAAGTATTTTTGTTCAGTAGTTTTCAAATATGACTTTTACAGAAAGTTCCTGTCTACAAAGGTTTGGGTTTGGGGGGTGCACTTTTGTAGATGAAATAGTTACCCAAAAAGCTTTACAAGCCATTGGTTCCCATTAGAATTCCCATTAGAAACTTACTGCTTACTCATTTTCGTGGGTTGTTGCCACTTTAATGTAACAATGGAATATGTGTTAACATAGTCTTCTATTTTAAATTCTTCTTTTAATTCCTTTTAAGATGCACTTTCAGATTCCTGAGCTGTGAAGTATTTTTTCCCTACTTTCCAACATTATGCGTAAATGAGCATCTACTTCCTTCTTTTCCTCTACCCAGACCGAAAACCACCACTTACAATGATATAATATGTCTCTTCAATGCACTTCATGAAATTGGCAGCATGATTTCTCAGCCTCGAAGAGAGAGGAATTATTTTCTACTCCCCTAGCTCAATTGCCATTCTATGTGTGTTGGGTTCTACATGTAATTCAGATGTAACAAAATCAAATCATTAACAACAGTAATGAAGGCCTACTGCCTTTGGCTCGGTGTGCCGCAATGCTCAGTAGGCTGCAACGCTTGCCTGCTATTAGGCCTTTTCCATGAAATATCTAGGCAACAACTTTTGGTTTTCACATATAAATATGCAACTAGGCAGACTCACTGCTTAATTCTGGTGCTAAGAGAGCTACTCCAGAGACGTCTACGCTATGGGTCGACAGCCATGTGGCTCTGTACTTCAGGGACCTGCCAGAACATGAGATCTGCTCCTGCAAAATGAGCAATTCTTCTGGAAAAAGGAGGTTGGGAAATTTCACACATCATCTGAAATTAATACCACAACTCATTCTTAAGAATAGCCCTCAAATTAGAATGTAGATTGCATAATTTCTGGGTTGCAAGAGGAACTGCTAAGTCCTATCATCAGGCTTGGGTAGGAAAGGCTGTTTACACACTTCTTGATGGAAACGAATGGAAAGACTTGAAAAATGGATCAGTTTTTGTGAGTAATAGCTGTTGATTTCTCTGCTAGCCTCTTGCCTCTATCTGCAGCTGTGTTGTCCAAATTGCCCTGAACCAAAGGCAGGACTGGTGAAGGGTTGTTCATGTGGGTAAATGAACAATATCTGGAGGAAGCAAAAACCATTTATTGAAACTTTTCCTCCAGACCATTTTGCTAGCAGTTAGCTGAGAACTCTTTCCTCAGTTTTGTTCTCCAGGACTGGAGGACACAGGCAATTATCAAAATTGCTTGACAAATAAAAACCATGAAAAATAGGTTTCAAGGTGGTTTTCAAAAGTGACAAGATCAGCTGACTAACCAAGTCCAATTTAAAAACCAAAAAGAATGAGTGCTTAATTTCTCTTTGTTTTAAGAAAGAAAAAAATTCATTTTGTAACTTATAGTGACCAAACTCAGAACCATTACCACCGCAGTTCTATTTGGGTAACTTGGGAACATTCTATATTTTCATTTCTTTCCTTTTTGTTCAAATAATAATGCTGCTAGTCATGGTGCACGGCCACTGTTTTAATCAAGAACTGTGCATTTTAAATATTTGTGTTCATTGTAGCCAAGAAGTCTGCAGAGTCAGTGTTTTGACCAATTAAGCTTTAATCAGGACAGAATGTTTCAATGTTAAAATATACAAATTGCATCCGATCCACTGGCATATGCTACCTTTCCTGTTATAGCATTGTCTTTCTTCTTAATCTCAATGGCTTAGTGTTGTGGTTTGACCTTGGTTAAGTGCTAGGCACTCACAGCAGCCACTCACTCATTCTCTCTTTTGCTGCAGCTGGGCAGAGGAGGGAAGGAGAGGGGGGACAAAAAAACTCTAGGGAATTAACTTAAAGGTTTATGAGTTGAGATAGGGAACTGGGAGAAAATGTTTTAAGGACAAACTAGGTTTAACTTAAGTTGCAAAGTGAAATTTATTACTACTAGAGTTAGAAGGAGGATATGAGAAATAAACTAAACTTTTAAAAGACACTTTTCACTCCCCACTCTTTCCTCTTTTTTACTAACAGTGTAAGGGGGGCTGGGTGTGGGGTTTTTAGGTCAGTTCATTTTTAAGATTATTTTTTTTTTTGCCTCTTTTAGTGAGCAGCTGCCGTGAGTGCTTAGTACTTAACTAAGGTTAAACTACAACACTCAGCTACAGGCTTTCATTTCTAAGTAATAACAAGAGCCTCCCATTGCCAACAGAGTTGTTACAAGGGCAGAATGAATGCTGCCTTTGGAGCCCATCAGCTGTGTCCTAGCACACCTAGCAAGCAGTATCGTGCTTCTTTATTTATTTACTTGCCATCTCTCTTCTTTACTTTGTGTTTGAAATTTTCTGTCAGTTTTGTTCTGTAATGGAAGACACATGGGTATTGTTTTGGCACTCCAGGGAGAAGCTGGGTTGTCATAGCTCAAGGCACATTGGAAGGGCACAGCAATTATTGGATGTTCTATTTGTCATGGGCTGAAAGGCATAATTCTCCAAAACCATCCCCCCACTTCGTCGTCTGGAAGTTAAACTCACTGTACCTCTGCTGCCCCTTTGCTTATGAAAGGGGCTTGCAGCGAAAGTCAGAGGTAATTGATAAAGGGCAGCATAGAACCGTGATGAAGTACAGGCATCTCAGATGCCAGTGGTTTCTCAAACTATGAATCCTTGCTAATCTTCCCAGTTGTGGAAATTTCAAAACATGTACCATAACCAGAACCAGTGTCATGAGCTACATGTTCACCTTGCTGGCTTCAGCAGTTGTGGAGCCACTTGTTCTCACTTCAGTTCTGTTTCCTGGCATTTTTGCTACCCAGGTTTCTGCTGCTAACTATGTATTTCAGTTTACTTTCTCCTTTGCTTTCATAGCATTCATATTCCCAAGTCAGATCCTATTTTATCCTTTTAGGCCAGTTGCTAATTTCCCTACACTTAGAGAAATGTGCTTATCTTGCCCATATTTTTAAGTATTCTAAGTTTGGTAGTGTCCTGAAATGTCCTCTAAAATGATCCTTGCTTTTATTTCTCTGTCAATACAGTACTGTACTACATCTGATCCTCACAGCACCCTTTTTAGAGAATTTCCCCTTATTAGATGTTTTGCCATTTAGGGTGATCCTAATGTACGGTGTAATATAAACAGTCTTCAGTCCACTTGACAATTTTCCTTTTCAAGTTGATTTGGGTTAATTTTGATTCATATTATCCAAGTAAAAAAAAAATCCCTTTGAAAACAGCAGAAGTCTTCATATGAGCAAGCACTTATCAGAGTGAGTAAAATTTCCAGTCTATCCCTCAGAGACTGCTCTTTTTATTTTGCATTTCATTCATTGAATAAATAATATATATTTTTGCAAAAAAATTCTAACTAACCCACTTCTTTGATTTTAGAAAATTAAATCAAGGTTATATTTTTTCCTATTACTTTTCCCTACCCTTCTGGCACCCATCCACAACTACAAAGAGAATACCAATATGGCACAAGGATGATTGTTATCTGACCCTTAAATTTCAGAATGGTTTGAATAAGCTTTTTATGGTCCACATCAACATTTCTCTTAGGATTCACCTTTGATTTCTGTGCAGGCAGGTTAGAAGTCTCTATTCCCCTGTATTACCCAGTTCTGAACAGATTAACAGTGTCATGTATTGTTACTTTTAAAGAGGGAGAAAAATAATTTATTGCTTTCACTGAAAAACTGGGACACACTTCATAACACTCTAGCCTAAGAACGAAAGTATAGAACACCTTCCTATTAATCATATTTTGTGCATTCAAGGCTATTGTGGTGAGGTGGGCCAGAGGGAAACAGAACAAAGCTTTGATCACTTTGATCAAGCACAGACCACCTCTTGGGTGCCTGGGTGCCACTGTGCATCATGCACATTTTCAAATTTTTGTCATAATAGCTACCAGTCATTGTAGCTGAGCTAAAATAATGGATGGTGATTAAACACGTGATTGAATCCAGACATTTTAATCATACCTCTTCTATCTATTTTTGCAAAGCAGGCTGCCTGCTTTCCCAGCAGTCCTCATGAATAGCCCAGGGATGACAATTTGCATGCTAACTGAATTCATGTACCACACTGATTGTATGGAACATCTGTTGTTGATTGTTTTGGTCCTCTGCATTTCAAGCTAATATAAGAAATGCAGAAGGTAAAAGGCAAATTATCATGCCAAGAGCAGAGACCAATTTGTTCCTTCTCTTTTTGTTGGAACTCTATGTTGTACCTCTTGATAAATATCACTACACTCCCTGGACTTGCCCTAAAATACTGTGCTTTAAGTAGCTGCAATTTTCCAGATGCTTCTTTTTCCTTCTCAATCTAATTTTGGCATAGCTTTGGCGTAACCACATTAGATGTGGTTAGAGAAAACCCTTCTCCCATTGTCTCCCAGCCCACATACCCACCACTGTGCATCTAGAACTGACATTTCTGTTCTTCTCTTGATAGATGTAAAGGAAGAAGGCTCCCCAGAAGCTTCTCTTGTCCCCAAAGTATCACTTTGCTCAAAAAGGAAACAATCTTCTCAAGAATGAGATTTTCCATCTTCATGGCAGAAAATTGAGATACTTTCCAATATCATTTGAGGAAGCTGCTCCAGCATGAAGCAGGTTGCTGCCAGGATAGTTCTAAAATAAGAGCTAGTCTCAATACAGAGAAATAAATCTGTACTTCTAGATCCATGATACATCAGGTTTCAAAATAGTAAGTTGAATGGTATGTGAGTGAGAAAATTACTGAGGAACTACATAGCTTCAATGGTAAATTTGCTTTCACCCTGCATGCACTTATGTTACTGTTTGGAGGGAGGCTATTGAAATTGCCAGCAAGGTTAGCTAGCTTTTGCTAGTGGTTTTGCCTAATATGTAAGACGTAGGGTGCTTTTTTCACCCCAGGAAGAAGAGACAGTATGTCTGTGAATGATGCAGTTTAGTATGTGAGCTATCTGAATGTTTTAGTTTTCAGTCTGCACAGAAAGAAGATAAATGGCTTGAAATAACCATTGAAAAAATATTCCATTAATCCATCAGCAGCTGTTGATTCAGAGTGCAACTGGCTACACAGATTAGTTGCATATTCAAGATTGCTATAGGAACAACTATGGATTACATCACTCCAGCTCTCTTGAAGTCTGGCTGCACTGAATCTCACCTTCTGTACAATGTGTGTCAACATTGTATTTGCCTTTGCAAATTTCCAACATGCAGGTTGATCCTGAGAAGTACATCTGTGTCTAATTTCCCTGTTGATTCATTCCCATGATTATTGTATCGGATCTTGGCTTTCATTTTTCCCTTTGTGCTCATTTGTGCTTCAGAAGGGTTTGTTGTGAAAAAGAAATTGTTATTGTAGCATGTAGGAATGTGCATAGTTTTTGTGGGAAAGCAGGGTCAGACGTCTGTAGGATCTTTCACGCTGAATCTCCAGGCATCAGCCCACACAAAGAGGAAAAAAACTCTATACATACATACATATATATATATATATATATATATGTAATAATCTAGAAAAAAGTGCAGCTGAACTGAAGGCAATTCAAGCAACAGTGACCTGCATGCACTATCTCGGTCATGCCTTCACTTGCCAAAATGAGATGATAGGCATCTTAACACTAATGAGAAATTTAGACAAAACCTCTATTGCTCCGGCAATTGTTATACTTGATATACTTCGCTAACTTTGGCATAGACTGAAAATTAATTTTCCATGGACTTGAGTGTTAACCAGAATGGTTACAAGAGTGAATATGAAAAGTGAGTAGAAAAAAACCACTCAAGTGCTGTGAATAAAAATTCATTTGTAATTCACTGAAATTCACTTATTGTTATCCTAGCAATTCTTTTCAGGTTGGAACTGGAGGAAAAGGATTTTTTTTTTCTTTCAAGTATTTTTTTACCTGATCCAAATTATTAATTAAAAAATTGAAAGTTTCATTTATGTCATCTTGAAAAATTTCCTATGGTTTCAGTTAATTCCATTGTCCAGATCTGTTTAAAGATGTCAGAATGACTTTCAGGTTTCTTGCAGACTTTCAGGAAAAACAGGATTGGATCTAACTAGTCATGTGAAAAATAATGGAGGAAGAAGTATTTCTGACAAAATCTTCAGGCTTCATTTGCATATCACAAAGAAGGGAATCAAATCAATCTCTGTCTATACATCATATTTCATTTCAAAAGTTTATTATAGTTTGAATAATAATTTTTATTCTAAAACTGATAAAATGAATGCATATAAATGGTAGGGAAATGGGGATGATAAAATTTATGCTCAGGAAGGAAAAATACATTCATTAAAACTCAAATAACAGATGCAGTATTCTAGCACAGAATTCAATATAAAATTCAAAATATAACATGGCAGAAGCCAAGATAGAACTGCCAAGCAAACTGCTTCCTCATATTCTCTCTTTTCTTGGACATTCTTCTTTTGATATATGTGACAGAGAAAAGCAGCCAGACTTATGGGTTGGCAAACTTTAATCTTCTCAGGTTTTCATTCTTCTCCTGAACTAACTCTAAAATAATATGCACAGTGGTAGATCCCACAATCTTCAGTTTTTGTTAGGATTGTCCCACAAATCATGGCCTCTGCTTTCCAGACAGTACCACAAGACGTAGGATTTCTGCAACTTATAAATATCTTCTCTCTATAATCAGAAGTGACTAGTGGTTGTTTGCCATGGTTTGCACCAACTTGTTCATACTGTAGAGGCAGAGCCACAGCAAGAGGTGGAATCCCTGTTAATTTTCCATTAAGTTAGTTTGACAAGTCAAATACATTATACTGTAAATATGCAAACAAAAGAACTTGATTCTTGTGCTTCTGTGGTTGTTGGATAGTTTAGTAAGGATAGCAAAAATAACTGTGCTTCTATAGTCACAAACTGTGCCTGCACAGCCAACACTTTTTTGTCTTCAGCCTGGATCAAAAGAATGTCCCTCGGCAACATCCCATCTTTTTATTCTGCTGGTGGTATGGAATGGTGGAATGGTGGAATGTCAGTGTCAGACACTGATGATGGGTGTGTTCGTTAACCAGAGGTGCTTCAGAGCTCTGGACAGGATTTTGTACCCAGAAAAGCAAACTTGACATGACAGGTGAGCTGGCTATACAAAGCTCAGAAACTCCCACTAGGATCCAGATATGTAAGACTCCCCTTTTTTTAAAACCAACTCTATTATAGAATCACCATTCATGATAGTCAAGATGAGTGGTTTCAGTGCTTGAGAACAATATTTGCCCACATTTCTGCTTTCTCAATTCTTAAGGGGCGGCGGGGGGAAGCATTAAAAAACTACCAGATGTTACTGGGAGGTTTAAGATATCTAACATTAAGCACCTAAATGTAAAACTGGTTGCCCATAGAGCAAATGGAAAGTGGACACTGGAAACCTTTACCCAGTGCAAGGGTTAGGCAAACAGGACACTAACATAGATTTACCAGATAAATTCTTCGGTTTAGGCAAAGGTAAAATAATCCTGGACGTAAATGAGGATTGCCACTCTGTCTACACAGGCTACTTGTGATCTCCTTTTCCTTGTGGTGGACTTTCCTATCAGTGTGTAAGACTTTGGACAACCCAGTTGTAGCAGATGGTTCCATGGGGAAAAATGCTGGTTCTGCTACCACCCGGATCTAGGAGCGTATTTTCTGAGCTCGGAGATGCTGGGCACCGCTTTTAGCAGGCTCGCTGCCCTGCCCACGCCTCTGGCTTTGCTCAGGGTGGCACCGCGGTGGAACATTTTCTGCACTACCGCTGCCACTCAATACCCGTGCCCGCTGCCTGGGCCACGTGCCGCTTGCCACTGCCTCCGCTGCTGCCACCCTACGCCGCCTCTCCTGCTGCCACTGCCTTCACTATTGCGAGGCTGCACCAGGTGATCTCTCTTCACGCAGGCGCGGCAGCTAGCTACAGCGCTTCTAGGCTGACTGTGTCCAGCGTGGCTGTGCTCAGAGCGTCTCCCGCTTGCTTCTCTGCCCATGGTGGCTGCCCTTGCCCTCTGTGCAAGGAAGCCTTTGAACTGACGAATTTACAAGAAGGTTTCTTCAGAATAGTGTTCCAAGACAGTTTAATACTGTTTCTTGAAGGGTACCAGAGCCAGGAAGAACAGAGAAAGAAGGAAGCATGGCTTTTTTATGCTGGTGTTGGTCAGGGGCCGAGAGGTCACTCAGAGCCAATCGTGTGAGGGCTTGGAGGCTGGACAAGGGAGGGATAAGGGTGTAGGGACCAATAGGAAGGATCTAGGGGAGTGACTGCGAGGGGAGGACAAATGGGATAGTGAGTAGAACAGAACCTTCTGGAAGTGGGATGTCTCACAGGGAGAGATAGACAGGTGAACAGGCAACTGGCAAATTGAGTCTAACAGGTAATCAGGATACAGAGAAACACAGGGCATCTTGGGAGGAGGTCTCTCTCTTTCCCCTAACAGGGGCGCATAGGCTGTAATAGGGCTAATCTCTTCACTGTCTCCTCCACTGCTCTGGCAGTGGGGATGCACTGACTCCCACACCCAGTCATCCCTGTAAATGTGATGTGGTGAAAGATGCTGAGAACAGATGCTTTCTGTTGGGCATCTAGCATTTCTAGACTCTAGAATGCCAGAAATAGAGTGCTCTTGTGGAATTTTCTCATTATGCAGATGACAGCAGCTACAGAGTGTTAGTCACATCTGATCAAATGTTCCCAAGCAAAGATGAGGTACAAAGTTCAGTGATAAATTTTATCAGCTGTTTTGGTCACTAATCAGGAGACTTCAAGAGTCAGTATGCCTGAATTCACCAAATCAATCTGATTTGTGTTTGATTACAATGTGCTCAAGCCCCTGGGGTGATGTGGGTTAATCCTGGTGTGCAGTTCAACCCCAGCTGGCTCATCCTCTCCCAGTGGGTTGGGGAGAGAATTGGAAGGATAAAAGTACAGAAACTCGTGGGTTCAAATAAAGACAGTTAAATTGGCAAAGCAAAGGCTGTGTGTGCAAGCAAAACAAAACAAGGAATTTGATATTTCCCATCAGCAGACATTTAAAAATTTCTAAGAAAGCAGGACTCCATCACTTGTCATGATTACTTGGGAAGACCATAACTGAATTTTCCCCCCTTCCTCATCTTTCCCCATCTTTATTGCTGAGCACAACCTCATATGGTGTGGGATATGTCCATGGTCAGTGGGGTCAGCTGTCCCAGCTGTGTCCCTTCCTGGCTTCTTGCCCACCCCCAGCATACCCACTGGCAGGGCTGTGTGAGGAGCAGGAAAGGCTTTGATTCTGTGTAAGAATTGCTCAGAAACAGCTAAAACATCTCTGTATATTCAACACTCTTTCCAGCACACAACACAGCACCATACAAACTACTATGAATAAAATCAGCTCTATCCTAGCCAAAACCAGTACATGGCATGATGATCAGCACAGGCTGGGGGCAGCATCTCTGGAGCCTCTCGTAGCCACCTCCACAAAATTCCTATTTGAGATTTGTCCTTCTGGCAAGACACCTTCCATTACAGACTCACCTGAATTCTTATATTTCGTTCCTGCAAACTCTGAGCTCTTATGTTAGATACGAACCATTAGATATTATTAGCACTAAACTACCTGCTGGATGTTCCCGCTGAAGATAAACATATCCTGCCTTCTTTATGTGGATTAAAAACTGAAGCTGACTCAGAATAGGTCCGGAATACATGGCCTAATGTCTATTCAAGTTATATGACGATTTGACTCTTCCAATATTTCTCACTTCTTCACACAGCTTTTTAGATTGAATTGACACTGTGATAGCATGGCCCTGTGAGTTAAGTCATGTGCACAGCAAACTCATTTTTCCCCACTATATCCCATTTTGTGGCTATTTGCTTTCCACCTACTCTCCTTGTGCAAGGGAGCATGGAATACCCCAAGACAAAATAGATTTCTCTGGAGACCACACAGGGTTTCCTGCACAGAAACAATTCCAGATCTCAATAAGAAGAAGTAAGTTTGGATTCTGGAACAGCAGAACTGCTGATATCAAATTTTTCAGATACCATCACTACAGCTGAAAAGGGAAAAAGCTATGGAAACCATGCCCTAACTGATTATCTCAATTGATACCCTCAACCATTCACCCTTCTCTTACGTGTACTGTCGATGAGTGATCCCCTCTCAGTTATGTGGTAACTACATTTTTAATCTATGTTTCCTTTTTAGCCATGATTCTTCCTATTTTTTTATCTTGTTTGTGAGCAAGCAATGTACTAGTCTAGTCTTGTGATAATGAATGACTGAGCCCCTGAACTGAAATGGTTTGCGTGTGCTGTGCTGCGTCATGACCCTTTGAACATGCCAAGCTTCACTCTTCTCTCACTTCTTATATAGCAATAAATAATGATACGCATAATTCAAAAAACCAGAAAAAAGTAGCAGAAAAAGATAAGATTATTTTGCCAGTGAAAATTATCCTTATTGCCAAAAATATGGTCTACCTTGTAATTTCCTACTCTGACACACAGGTTCCTTTTTTTCAAAAACAAGCAAAACATATTAGTGAAAATTTCTTTCCATTTCAGTGATGTTGAGTAGCTAAAGTTCTAGCTGTTTTTCAAAATCCACACTGTAGGAAGAGAGTCCTAATGAATAACAGAGGCCAGGTAACATTACATAAAATACTCAAAATCTACTGGCTTCCAAGGAAGAATGCAGTTTTATACACACCAGTAAAGCAGTCCCTGCTTAGAAATACAATAATATATTTTGGTCTAGGACTTGAGCTTTGGTGGAATGATGCTGTGAGACTAATCACACGACAGCATGGCTTGTACAATAAGCAGAAGGAAGATACATTAATTACAGAACATTTTGTAAGGTTCAGTAATTAATAATTAATATTAATAATAATTTTAAAAAATTTAAGGGGCATGCCTACAAGCAGCTCCGGTGTAGTTCATGATCTGGTACCAAGACTTAGAGTTTAGGACATCTGTGCTTTGCTTTCTCTTGCAAGTCCTTTTCCACAGGAGTAGCACATAACACTCCATGTGAAAAAAGCAAAGTCAGCTGATTAACATCTGTTGGTTTGATTAAAGTCATACAGACTGCAAAATTTCAGGGTCCAGTAAGACAAGTTTGCTCTTGTAACAAAGCCAGGCATTGTGTAATGAGCTGCCTTTGCTATACCTGCTCATGTGATTTAGAATCATATTTCACACCTGAAAAGGGGGACCTAGACTGCCTGAACTGGTTGTGTAAATTCCCTTTTATGCTTAAACACTACAAGATACTAGTAAGCATGCCAGCTACTGTCCTTAGTACACAATAATGCAATAGAAATTTAAGACTTCAGTTTATATTGGGCGAGTGAGATGTAGGCAATGAGTACATTGGGATAGCCTTGCTGGTGTCCAAGCTGCTCATAATGTGGATATAATTGTGCTGGTAACCTCATCATGAATGACTGCAGTCACCTTAGAGCAAATTTTGTATCAAAGTAGATGTTAGAGAGCAGATGTCAGAGAACACAGCAGTGTATCTGTAGATATCCTCTGCACACTTCAAACAGATCTTCATGTCATCAGAGAGGAAATTTTAAGGAGAAAAGTAATAATGTTCTTGTCAGTAAGACTCCTGTCTGTGGTAGATGCTTTTTTCCCTGACACCTAAGTACCACTTAGGTTTGGTTTTGTCACTGGTTATCTTGTACCACCGCAGTTTGAGTTTAGTGCAAAGAGAACTCCAAACAATGTCAAGTGTTTTACCTGAGCAAGCACAGCATGTCTAAAAGCATGGCACATAAGTGGAAGGATCACAACTTACTCCATGAACCATTTCTGTCACCAGAAAAAACTTTTTCTGGAAGGATATTGGTAATCTGTGAGTAAAAAAATTAGGTTGGCTGATGGATCTGCCTCAGAAGTCTTGTCACCGTACCTTATGTAGGCATCTACAGGTTGCAGTGGGCAAAATAAGCTATCTGCAGTGCTATATGAGCCATAATCAGCTGCATGTGGGACACACTAGGAGAGCAAAACAGCCACATTAATTTTGAATCAGCATTAGATCATGTCTGCCTTCAGTTCAGTGTAAGGACATATGCTGTATCAGCTTCAGTGTTTCAGTACAGCCCCAGTGCTACAGCCACATTTCAAACATCTGTGCATACTCAGCCTCTGCTGTGCACTACATGGTTGTTAAAGTAAACAGCACCATCTTAACATTTAAGGCTCTGGTGGGAGTCCAGGTGTTGGGAACAACTGGCCCATGAGAAAGTCTCTTCTAGTTGCAATGTAGAGAAGTAGACATCAGTAGTGAATAAGAATTTCAAGACCTACCATTTTCTACCCAAGTGACAAAGAAATGTAAAGGCTGAAATGAATATGCTAAATCCCTGACACAGCATCAGAGATTTCACTAGTCCTTCTCTTCACACTACAAGAAAAGCCAAGACAAACACAGATATGTCTGGCTGAGCAAAGCACAGTATCAGTGATGCAGACTTATTGACTGGTTTTTCAACTAAAATAAATATTTATAGGATAATTAATTTTCCTTCAAAACAGTGCAGGAGGGAACTGGGCTGACACCTGACCAATGTGTGTGATAGGATGCCATTTTCATTATGAAGATACAAAGGTATTTTAGCTGTGTCCCCTTGCTGCTGAAAATAACCTTCTTAAAGTTTACTCTACATGCTAGCACAGAATGTCATGTAGCCTGTGGCCAGGAGGACTCTGCAGGTAGGCATCATAGTCCAAAATAAAAAACATGGCTCCAACTTAATTTTCTGATGCATCTTAAAGACACTTAAAGTCCTGTGCCTTTCCTTTGATAACTTTCAGGGTAGCTAAGGTGAAATTGCCACTGCAGTTCCATTTGCTGAAATCACTGGGTGATGGTGGCAAGAAATAACATCAGCCAATAAATGTGTTTCTCAGATACTTGAAGTCTTTCCAAAAAGCCACCACTCCCTGTGAAGCACATTATCATCACTAGGCTAATTATACACAAAGCTGATATTCTAAAGGAGTTCAGGGATTTCCTTTTATATAAGAAAGTGAGATGATTAAATATCCTTGCAGTGTCTATTTCTTTCAACAAGTAGATTTTTGCAGAACTGTTCCAGTCTGAAACATCCCAGATGGTGCTTTCCAGTTGCACTGGAGCATGTATTTTCTGGTAATTGCACAGCTTACCTAATTCCCTTGATCCTGAAGACTATTCTCTTGTAACAAACTTTTTTAAAGGGAAGCATCTGTTTTATGCAAAACCACTTACCTTTTTGAAGGGGTTAGGATGTTCAGTACATAAGAAGCATGATTTTGAAGACTTGGAGTGACCCAAGGGACCCATCTGGAAATTATAAATAAAATGTGAAACTTGAAAAAATTGCAAGTAAATAGTAAGACTTGAAAAATTGTAAGTAAAAGTTAAGTCTTGAAAGACACTGAAAGCCAAGATTAGCCTAGGACATACAAAAATTATTTATAAATCAGACCTCTGTGTACTGTGGCCTCTTGTCTCCCCCAAGTTACACATAACTTTGTTCACAAATCTTTGTTGCTTTTTATCTTTTTTATCACAGTAAATTGCAATGTGCCATAGCAATCTATTTAACACTTCACTAAGGATTCTGCCTAGTGCACCGATATGAACAATTACTGCATATGGTTAAATGCTTAATCAGGTATGTGGAGTGAAAATAAGACTTAAAGATGTGAGCACTATGTTGATAAAAGCAATCATTAATAGCAGAGGCATTTTGTTCAGTACCTGAACACAAAATCTTTGAAAAAGGGACCAAGTTGGGCCCTGTGAGTAAATTTGAAAGACATTTTTCCCCAAAAGATTGGCAGAAACTACTGAGGATTATGCAGGGGAAAGGGAGTTTGCCATTCCCTGGGAATGGGGGGCAGCTCTGAGGAATTATCCTAGGAAATGAACTTCACAGATAACTTCATCGAACAAATTCCTTTCCAGTAAGAAAAGCCTGGTGCATTGACAAAACCCTCAGTGAATCTTGATCTCTTTCAAGAGTGCGTGGTAGTTTTTAAAGCTCTTAAAGCTCTGGGATTTTTTTGTACTAGAGGCTTTGGATTTGCTGTTGTGCGCGATGGGACTGTGTGTGGGAGAGAAGGGATTTGTGCCAGAAACATGTAGACAGCAGGGTGAGTGTGAGCCAGATATGTCTGCAATGAACAGCTATTTCTGGCTGCTCGGGACAAGGACACCTGGACTTCAGCATTAAAAAAAAGAAATTAATAAAGTTGAAGGGATGAAAACCCTATAAGATATTGCAAATGACCTGATATATTCTATTTGTACTCTTCAGTGACTCATGAATAACACAAGATCACACTGGTAGCTGACATTAGAACAAGCTATAAGTTATTGAACTGACATTGCAATTTTTAGTTTTGAAAAAAAAAGAGCTGAGTGGCGAATAGCCCCCTGCTACTTTTTGTCCATACATTTTATTACTTTCCTCTGAGTAAGGTAGAGGGGAGGCATAAAGCTTTATTTGAAAATATATATGCGTTGTCTGATGATAAATTATTCAATTAATACTGATGTAGCAAATACTGATGAGTATTTTCATCATTAGTGAAATGTTTAACTTCAGTGAAAAAACAGCACCATTCAAGTAAAACATCATATGCTTATCTTCATTTGGTTGTCACTCTAATTTATTTTTTTAATTTTAAAAAAGGTATCAAGCTAATTAAAATAAGAAATCAAAGCCTAGTTTTCCTGCAAGCACACAAATGCCATATTGTGCATTTCCTTTAGCAGAACCAAACTGGACAAGGCTGCTTTTGTCCATCCATCAAGATACTCTGTGACAACAGACACGGAGATCAGTTTAAGAATCAGGTCACAGTTCTGTGTTTCTTTTGTGTCATTTATCCTGTGTTCTCCACCATCACAAATGAGGTATTAAGGAGTTACATGGTCTTCATCACATAACCCATAATTCAGAAAAGTTTCTCCCAAGACTGCCCTGAGGACTCCAAGCCAAATGTCAGATCCAGGACACAACAAATATCTTCCTTCATCCTCAAAAAAAATCAGGTTCATTGTACAAGAAGTCCATATGTATGAGCACAGAGAAACAGCAAGCCAGTGCCACACTGGAACTGTGTGATTTCTGTAGTTCCTGTCAGGTCACCTTACGGGCACTTTTGACCTGACACACTTTATGGGGCGCACAGCTTGTCCACTTGCCTGGTAGCCCAGCGCACAGTGTCCACACATCTACACAGCAGCCACATTTCCAGTGCCTGCAGAAATTTTAAGTGGACAGCTCACTCCATCCCTCTGTAACTCCACAGAAATAAAGACAAGTCTGACAACAATTTGACCTACTGCTGGACTCTGGGCATCAGACTGTTCATGGAAAATTATGTTCTCATGTTTTAAAAGTGTGCCAAAACTGCAGCATTGTGGGCAAGGTAACATCTTGGGCACTTAATTGACTGGGATATGGATAAATAATAGTCCTAGCCCATGGCTTTCCCATGTTGGGGAAGATCTGGCTGCTTTCACAGTACATAGACACGCATCCAAATTCCCTCAGCACCACTGAGGCCCTTTTTCTGATTTCATCTGTTTTTGAATACCTCAAGTGCAAAGACATTGTTCCTTGTGTAAACATCCATTAACTCTAATGCATGCCTGGACCTGCCCCAGCTTCCTGAATCACCAGCTCAGAAAGCATGGAAAAGGAAAACATGACAAATGCCACTGCAAAGTGAGCTGAGTCCATCCCCATAACTGTGTAACACAGGAACAGAGGGGCCTCAAAATATTGTCAAACCTATACTCTAAGGTAGGCTTAATTTTACATCTAGGCCATCCCCAGCAGGACTTTCATTGGTATAGTTAATCCTATCTCCCTGATGAATCTTTACTAATTAACTCAATGTCTCCTGTGGGTTTCACTTTATAAAGCTCTTTTACTGTTGCCATTTTGAACTAATTGATCTGCACCTTTTTTGAAGGGAAGTATGCCAATAGAGGTGTTGGTCCAGATAAAGCCTAATAAACACAAATAAAGTATTTTTTCTTGAATTCTAGCTAAATGACTAGAAACCAGAATCATGTTTCTCTTAGGCTCTTATTTTTTCACTCATTTATTTCTACCTTATTTTTTTAATTGTTTATTACTACTTCAACCAATTATCCTGTACATTGAAAAGGTCCTTTTTTTCCTTTCCTTTGAATTTTTCTCTATTGAATTCAATTAATTCAATTAATTGATTTCTGACTTCTCAGCTTTTCACAGGTATTTTAAATGATGATCCTTTCTTCTAGTCTACAAGTAACCCTTCACAGACTTTTGCTATTTGCATATTTTGTAAACATGTTCTCCAGTCTCTAATCAGCCAGGTCAATACCGAAAGTGCTGAGTGATACTGGCTGACATCATCCTTCCAGGACCCTATTTACATGCATAACAGAAAATTGGAAATAACTACCGTTTGGGTGCAGGTTTTCAAGCAATTCTGCATCTACTGATCTAGACCTAACTTTGACCTAGGAAAGCCAAAATACTCTTTTCCCATTCTTTATGGGTACGGAACAAGGAACTTGCATTTTAAAAAATTTTCCTAGAGGCAAAATATGTCACTACTATTGTTTCCTGCTATCCATCACACTACTTATTAAGAAAGGAAGAAAATTAGATTTCGAACTAGCATTGGCTCAAGCTGCTTTTGGCAATCTGTTCTGTTTCTCATCATATTATTACTTATTATATTTTTATTAATGTTTCTCATTCTTTTATTGCTTAAAATTTTGTTTGTGTAAGAGAGTGTTTCTGTATCTTCCTGGAGCCCTAAGGTTAAGCTTGGCTGATTCATAATTCTTCAGAATGTTACACATAAAGCATCTATTTAGTCCAGTAAAATCTTTCTGGCTGAACAACAGTGATAGGCACAACCAGAGACATTACTTCTGTGATTTATGTTATGTTAGTGAGTTATATTAAAAGCTGTCCAATGTATGATGGCAATCCATGCTGATGTTCAAACAGATATGCATTTCAGGATAAAGAAGAAGACAGGGATTTCTACCCCAAGACAGATCACCTCTTTCATATTGAGAGTACTTAATTCCATATTCTAGGTATAACAGGTTTTCTGAAGCCCTTTAGCTGCAAAAGGTAAACTTGCTCAGATAGGAAAATATCCTTTTACTTTCCCAGCTGCAGTCATGCTTTTCTCTTTGAAACTTCTGTTACAGTTGCACATACACAGAACTGTGGACAGCTTCTGCACTTCAGTCCCCAAGATCCAACACACTCCTTAAGTGATTTATACAAAGCTTCTACAGACTATTAAGCTAAATCTTACACACAAGAGTAGCATCCAAAACTATAATCACACATCTTGAAATACCCTAGCATTTAAACTCACTCATCCTCTCCCTCTGCTTTTCCAAACAAATCTGTGGAAACAGATAACCTTGAAGAAACTGTATGGCAATATCTAGATTATGAGGAACCCCCAGGAGAAAAGGATCTTTTTGATTACATATTCCTTTTTTGATTCATCTCTCAAGGCAATCACTTTCAGGAAGGATTTTATGGTAGATCAGAAAACACAGTCCTGTTAGGGATTCCTCATTCATACCAGCACTAATTCCACCATCTTTATCACCAGAAAACTGTGTATACTCCAACACATCACGAATTAAAGGAGGAATGAGGAAGCAGCTCAACATCCAGGATACTTTAGGAAAAAGAAAAGCAGAAACATGAAGAAATGGTTGCATAAGAGTCCCAAGCTAATAAACCAAATATAAGCAAGCAACCAGATCTTTTTTCAACCAGATATGTAATACAGAGGGAGTTTATTTTTTTCATTGAACTGCACATCTGAAATGGACTGCAGACTTCTCAGCTGGGCAGACTTTTCCACAGAAGTTATATGGATAGGGACAAGATTCTGATTCTTGGATTTTTCTGTGTGTGTAGTTTCTTCTATGGCAATTCATCTGAAATAATTAGGAGCTGCAGCAGAAGGTGTGAATGTCACTTGTACAGAAGCCATGTGTTATCCATGTTATACCTTTGAGCTGACAAGGATCCTAAGAGGCAAGAGAGAAATTTAAATTTATTAAAATCATTTTTAGAAGCATGAGCTCATATTTACAATATTAGGAAAGGGGTTTTTTTCTCTTTGAAAGCAGGCTGAATTTCTTAATATAAAAAGATTCATCACTACCTACACTGACAAAATTTCTGAAGGAGACAAAAGGATACAACCAAGGGAAATCCCAAGGACCAGAAGCACACTGAAAAGGTAAATGGTGTGAGTGAGAGAGGCTAGGAGGTTCTGAAGGGAAATGTGGTGCTAGATCAAACAGGGATAAGATGGGAACAGGAGACTTGGATCATAGCAAGGAAGAATATGAAGAGAAGCAGAAGAACCTAAAGGAAAATGGATAGATTATGGGAATTGTGCATCTAAGAATCTTAGGGTACAAAAATGAAGTCTTCTATTGAATGGCACATTTTTATATATGCACCAATGTCTGAATTTTTCAAACTCAGAAACACAAAATCAATAATAAGACCATATAGGAAAGTTCAAAGTCAGAAAACTATCTGAATGTTTTTAATAATTTTCATATAACTGGTTTAGGATTAACATCCTTGATTTGTTTAACAACTGACATTAAAAACTGTAGTGCATTGTAAAACAGAAGTAACTAATGATGTAAAGTGTTTTCAACAACCTCACTCAAATAGAGGTCAGGTTGAAAATGTAAACTTTTAATCAGGAGATCAATCTGTAGGGATATGGGGAATTAACTATGTCCTTTTCTTGATTACTGCATTCTGGCAAAGGCTCTTCAGTAGAAGGAATGTAAATGAACAGGACAAGTAGATTACAATGTATGACTTCCAGACACATTATTATTTAATCTTTGCACTTTTCAGTTGGCTTTTATCATCAGTCAACAAAAAAATTTCTTCATCATCATGTGTTTGCTATTTACAAATCTAACTCAGTTATCATCTCAAACTCCAGCATTCCAGGTCTCCCCGTACTCCTTCCTTTTCTGCCAACAATCTTCGTGGAGGATAGGAAAAAAATTGAAAGCTCTGGCTGGTGAACAGGACATAGCCATAATATTTTCTGTTTCTACACACAACTGAAAATCCCACACTATGCCTACTGAGACTTGCATGATGACATCATCAGGGATGATGACTGTTCTTATGCTGAGTTTCAGTATAACATTCATTGCACTGATGGCTCTAGAGTCCTTGTGTAAGAGAGGCATTGTATCCACAGAAAAACTACTGAAGATGGATTAGAAAAATATATTTTCAAATTTACTATTTATCCTAAGGGAAAAAAAATTGTAGTTGTGCTTAGAATGGATTTGCAGTCTTCCACTGGACAGAGACTGCAGGACACATTTTGTTGTCCCAGGCAGCACCAAAGAAGAGTAAGGCAGGCATCAGCTTTCCTTTTTCCTCTCTCCTTTGTATGGAATTCTTTAGAAATGTTACTTTGGTGTCATTTCAACACCTGTGATGAGACCCTCTCTTCCACAGAGAGAAGGAAAAGTATGTAAAGCACAAGCAGGAACTACAAGACAATGTACTTCATCCGAATAGCTACAATTCCTTGAAACAATAGATGCACAGACCTCTTGATTTCTTTGTGTATCACATTTAAGCACTGCAGTTCATGACTGTAGAACAAGGTAATGTAGATCTATAATGTTAATTTAGTCCCTAATCTATTTGTTTGAATGTAGTCCATACGCTTCTGTTCTGTGTTTTCTAATGAGCTTACCTTAGTAGGAACAAACCATGTTGATTTCTATACAGCAGATTTTTGCCTTTAATAAGTGGAAGAAGTTATTACAGAGATCTGGTACAGGATGGAAAATTTTGTTGCTGTCTTATTGTGCAAATAAAAGTGTTCTCAAGTGTACAACATTTTCTTCTGTGACTCCATATAATCTATTTTTCCTAATTTTTAATTGCCTGTTTAAAGCAGAAAATAGATAAATTCACATTTATATTTTTCTATGCAAAATCACATAATGTCAAGAAAAATGAATTATTATTCACTGCATAAACTGAAAATGAATGGAAAGTAAACTAAAGCAACAACTTAATCATCTCAGCCTAACATGGTTCTTTTTTGGTGAACAGGACAATGAAGAAAAAATACTTCAACTTTACTTATACATCTTCTGAAGTCACTGAAAAGTGCTGCGATGCCTCCAGTGGGGGCACCAGGCGTCCACCCCTGGTTGCAGGGGCTGCCGGGCTGCTCCAAAGTGTGGGAGGGCTGGCAAAGGTCCAGCAGGGTTTCACCCAATCCACCAATGTTACAGGCGCACCAAGGAAGGAGAGACAAGCGGAGGGGCTTTCCCAAATGGTTTATTTGGGCATCAGAATCATGCCCAGGGAAGCGCTGGCACAGGGAGTTACAGTTACATATATACCAACACGAGGGGGCAGGGGAGGATACCAACATCCTGTAGGAAAGGAGTGTGGGGTTTGAATTTGGCGGGCTTTGCATAGGATTGCTAAATACAGAGCCCTCTGGGGGGGAAACCAGATATTGAGGCAGGGAGGGGGGAGACAGCAGTGCCTGGCCATGAGGAAAAACCGAAACCTGGCCATAGCACACCGCAACAGAAAAGCTTTCCAGGAAATGCTTAATGCTTAAGTCCTACTGCTTTCATATTCAGTATCTCACAGGATATACTTAATATGCCAGAAAACTGGACTCAAAATACTAAAAATGGAACTACTTAAGATGAAAGTTTGCTGACTGTGAAACATTTTGTTTTGAGAGATATAGAGGAAAGCAGAAGAGAGGAAATTGTGGGGTTATTTCCTTCTCAGTTCAACCACCTCTATATATGACTGAGTACCCCAGGGAGCATTTTTAGCTCACCATATGCAGATTTCTGTACATATTCAGCTAAAGTATCTGTTTCTGTGAAGTGACTAGGAGGGTTTTTTCCTAAATTGTTCAGTCCTTCCATGTGTGGCTCTCAGCACAGTCACACAGTTTGGAAATGCACTCTGCTATGAATAGTAAATAAATATTCTCTCTGCTTTTCTGACAAGCTGAACCTGGGAAGGAAAGAATGAGTAGAAATAGTGAAACACAAAGTTCAAAGAAACTGAAATAGTGAAGGGAAAAGAGAACCTTAATGACTTTATCCAAGAGTAATGTTAAAAAAGAGAGTAGAGAGTTTTGTGAGCTTGCTGTTGAAAAGTCTGTCAAGAGCAGATGAAGCTGAGTAGGTCAAGTACAGGTCAGAAACTGTTCAGCTTGCACTGCTTTTAAGTTTTATAGAAGGCAGCTCTCATTTCTCAGAAAGTCAATGAGACAAAAATATCCTCAGTAAGTAGCTTAGGATCAGTCAGTCTTCTTTCAGTATACAGATAGTGTCACAAACAATAGCAAAGACAAAATTCTCTATTATTGTAAAAAAGGGATGGTGTAAGTAAAACAGAGGTATGGAATGAAAATGTCCTGTTATATGATCTGCAAAACTAGTCATTTTTGTCTTGTACCTAATGCACCCATGAAATGGAAAGTTCCTGAGTTCAGTTAAAAACCTCAGGTGCAAGTAATCCAATTTCTTCAAGTCACTTCAGCCAAGACACACAAGAAATGCCCCACTCTCCTCTCTGAAACACAGCCTGCCTTGCCTGTGAACCAGAGGAATTCCAGTTTCTCTCAAAAGTCTTCTGTCTGAGCTTGTAGACCAAGCTGGGGAAGTTAACTAGCATTCAACTCCAGTAAACTTTGAACAAGAGTCTAAAACAAGACTTAAAATTATTTTTTGCATCCCAGTTGATCCCTATGAAAAAACATTTCTACAAACCTCTTGGAAGGAACCCTTCATATGAGAGCCAATGAAAAACCAAAATCCAAAGGGAAAGTGTGAACAAAAATAATAGGATGTAAAATTTTAGACTAAATGGGTTCAGTCATTTTGTGTAAGCACCCCATACAACCAGCACCATTTATGGAGTGAGAGATTTGGGGGGTTTTTTATACCAATAACATACACAGGCATAGGCTTAAGTACTATTCTAAGGCAACAGGCTTCTCTTGTATAGGCTAATGTAGATATAAACTGGGGCACATGCAACTAAAAACTATGTGTCATTGGCAACTCTGGAGAAACTGACTGCCCAGAAGCTTCCTGGGGCTGTGAATGTGATGTCTGGGATCTGTGGAAGCTGTGAACTGAGGCACTGTGGTGGAAATCTTCCTCAACTCTTTCTCTACTACATGTGCTTCGTGCTGAAGTGATTTTAGACTTTTAACATGATTCATTGGTACCATTGTCCTTTCTTCCTCCATGGGATCTTCCTGCCCCTTTTCATTTAGAATGTATTGATGCCTTAAGTGCTGGTAAAAATAAGAAGCAGACACAACAGTATAGGAAACAGGGTATTACCTTCATTTAATAGGATCCTGTGTAGCCCCTGTATACAACGTTATGAACTTTACAAATTAGCATATCTACCTAAAATCCCCCAATGACTAACTTAACAATTGAGGTAACTATCCCCCTATTCCCCCCCTAAATGAAACTATAGACTAGCTCAAAAACATGTTCCAGAATCCAGACTCTTCAAGGTTGGAGCCTGTAGTTTTAAGATAGTAGAGATGTTTTGTTTTCTCCCCTCAGAGAACCCTCAAACTAAACTAAATATCAGACTACAAAACCATAAACATGCAGTGCTAAGGATACAGGGTATAAGGGTAAGGGGTACAGGGAAGGAAAAGGGTATAAAGGGTATAAAAGGTATAAAATGTATAAAAGGGTATAAAAAGGACAAAAACAATCAGGCATCAGTATGAAGAAGTGTGCACATGCTTTCACACAAGGAAGTCACAAGATTTGCTCATGTTCTCAGGGCCCTGCGTGGGGTGAGTTGTTCCGCTTCGTACAGCACATGCAACAGAACTATCACCCAGAGAGGCACTGAGGAATGTACAGTGTGATGCACAGAATGGAGATATTAGAGTATATTTTGTGTAGGAGAAATCATGTCACACCAAAAAAGCTTGGCAAGCCTGCTGGCTGGTGTGGCAATAGGCGGGCAGCTGCAGGTTCACTGGAATCTACAGAATTACAATTGCATTGTTAATTTTAATGAGATTACTCTCAGAATGAAGGCTAAACTTGAAGATCTTCGGTGACCTTTACTGGGAGCACTGCTTAAGTTAGTAGGTCTACAGCATGCCAACAAAGCTTAAATATGGGTGCTGCACAGTCAGACATACCAACCCTAAGTCCTTTGAGTATTTACAGAGCACTTACATTATAAACACAATGTTCTTACAGGCACTTGAGGCTGTGAAGTGTCAACAAATATTTATACTGCTGTGGAAAGAGGTCCTTCGCATAAGTGTAAGGGGAAGCTTTGGAGTGCAAAGTAAATTGAAAACCAACTGTGTGTGTGTGTTGTGTTGCTTCTGTGTGCTACACACTCTTTGCTTTGGCTCCAGTCCAGACTGAAATCCCAACACTCTCCAAAAAGGTGGGGAAAAGCTGTCTATGTGACTTAGTCTTTTACCTCCCAGACTAGACCTGAATATAAAACAGGAAGGTTTTTCCATTTTTGAATGGAAACCTGTTTGGAAAACAAAGTCATATAAATAAACAACTGTGCTGTTTGGAGAAAAGTTATAAAGAATGGCTCCTTGCCACCTGGGTGGAAATCCCATTAGCTGCAACAATTCACTGGATATGGTGAAAATGGCAATTTCACACAGTGCTTGTTATTGATCCATAATTATCCACCAAAATACAAGACAAAGGAGGGTTGCACTTAGTATGCAAAACAAAGAAAGGAAAGCATGATCCAAAAACATTCCAACAACACTGAGTAGCTGCACCTCCCAGGAAATCAGCTAAAACTAAAACAAACAAAACAAAACAATAAAGCAAACCAGCATCCTCACCTCAAGAAAATTAAATTCATAATCAAAAAAAGTGGAGGTTGGCGGTTTCTGGAACACTGGTGTGATGCTCTCTGGACTGGACAACATGTGCAAAGCATGGACACAACATGCTGGCCAGACAGGCTCTCTGTGCTGCAATCTCCATGAGATGGTGAACCATGACAATGTTGTCATGATTCTTTTGAGAGCTGTGTTTTTCCCTGCACTGCACAGCCCACTAAGACAAATAAAATAACAGAAGTATAATCCCCATGAGTCTCTGAGGCAATATATACAAATAAATGTCTTGTTTTTCAGAAATTTCATTTTTCAACCTCAAGAAACAAAAAATTCTACAGAAAACAGAGGCCTTTTAATGAAAAATCACATTTCATCCACAATCCAACTTTTTGTCAACAGAGTTCATACGAAAAATCTCTCTGGCTGATGATTTCAGGCCCATTTTCTTAAGAGGCCAGATCCAGTCATGGTATAAATCATCACAGGCTTATTGAGCTCATCACTATGTTTACACCAGCTCTGGTGTAACATACACAGATTATAACTGAGTAGACACAAACATTAGTTTTAATTGTCTGTGACACAAGAGAGATCTCTGCTGCTGAAGTGCAGCTCTTTAGCAATAGTTCGTTTCATAGGAGTTAAAAAAAAGAATAAAAGGACTGAAATGCCAGCTTGAGATGAGTATTTCTTAATTTCATCAACAAACTTCTGAAATCTCAAAGTGTTTCTTCTTCAGGTGCTTTCAAGGAAGGAGAGAAAGAAAGAACAAATTAAAAGGAAATAATAAAACCACCTCAGAGAGTGCAGCCTGAGGCTGTAATTCTGCTTTCAAGAAGAGACATTAAAAAGAAACCTCGGAAAAGCCTTCAAATATCAGGTAAAAGAGTATAAAAGTCATTCATGCTGCGTTTGATGTGGTGCCCTGACATGGATCTTGGACTCAGTTTTATCAGCTGCAGTTGAATTGAGATGAAGGAGATGCTTCACATGCCCTCCCCAGCTCAGGCTGGAGCCCATCAGCACAGGGCAGCCCACAGTGAAGAGCTGATCTACCATCGACAGGGGAGAAGCCTGGTTAAGAGCCTCTGCCTTGTGCAGTTCTGCAGCTCTCGTAGAGTGCCCATAAACATCTGCATCTTTGGAAAACTATCATATGTTTTCAACTTCCTGAAGAATTCTTGTAAAATATAACTTAACCGCATTACCCTTTGTCCTGTGCTTTTATTCCACTAATGGACAAATTGGGAGGAGACTGAGAACAAATGTGCTATTAATTACCCACATGGCTTTTTAATAGAACCTTGGATGATTGTGCAGCCACTAAACATTGTCCAGAAATTTCTTAATAACGCTGGTGAACGAAGCATTCCTTGGGAGGGAATAAAGATGCCATTGACCGGGAGGCTAAATTATGTCAGGTTGGCTTGAGAGATAGCGGACAAAGGGTGTGTATTGTATGGGAGGAATGACAGGCTGTGTCCTAGCTGTCCGACTCCTCCAGCAATGACAGATTTTCTAATTCACTGCAGATTCTCATAAAAGTGGGTGGCCAGTTCTGGTGAACCAAACAGTGGACCTATTGATAGTGGGTGGGAGAGACGTCATTTCGAATTAACCTGGGTTGATTTAATACAGCAAAGAGTCTTGGTATCAGCATAAAATTAAGATTAATACATTAAATGTTAGGTCAGAATGTTAAATCCCATTGTTGAAAGACCTACATGCAGTCTAGTCAAGGCTCAATATGAGGATTTCTGTCACTCAGGGCTGCTGGCTGGAGTGTGCCGCACTTCCACAGCAGTAATGATCAATGTAGAAATCAGAAACTGAAGATAATTTCATATTTCTCTGCAAACAGTAACTTCAAAAATTCGCATTTTTAGTGTATCTATGTCCATATTAGTCTTCCCTTCATCTGACGTCATAATGGATAAGAAATAACCGGCTCAGACTTGTCCCAGCATTCAGGGAATGATCTCACATATAAAAGAGCAGTTCATCGTGTTTGCTGTCCACTTCTGCATTCACTTTCACAGAAGATTGTTGATACACCAAAAGCTGTATGGAAAATTATTCTATCCAGTATCATTATAGTTCCTCAGGCAATAGGATTTGAACTCAGGAGGAAGAGAACTGATCTGGCATGGAGTTTTTCCTGGCAGTAATATATTAAAACAAACAAACAAAAAAACCCAAACAACAAAACCCCAACCTAATAGTTGGATAAGTTATGATAACTGCAATGAGGAACATGTAGCATTAAACAAACCAGAGTTGGTACTGGCAAAAAAAAATACAAGTGAATTATCTGGAGTTGAGAATAAAACAGAAGCCAGTAAGATCACATATAAGTAAAACACTATATAAAAACAGATAATCTGAGAGCATTTAGTAATGTTTGCTTTTTTGCTTCAAAAATTAGGATTAATGGGAACTCCATCCATGCATATTTTACAAAGACATGATAAGAAGTCAGAGACTTTTTTTTAGCAACACTCCCACTTTTAAGGACCAGCTGACAGTCTCTGAGCTCTCAGCACATTTCACGGACCACCAAGGGAAGGTTAGAGACCAACAACTGCAAATCCAGTACACTGAAGTCAATCTACTGTTGCAAAAGGCTGCATTCTCTAAGGTAGTCAAGGTCTTGCGATTGCTCTCCCACTTGAACATTTGACAGGTCGGGTTTCTTCTGCCTTGACTACACCATCCTCTGCTTACCCCTATTAATTTTGTAGTCTCCTGAATGCTGGCCTTCCTGTGCTTACATTTGTGGGCAATAATTGCATGATCTCATTCCAAGGAAAAAAGTTTGTTATTAACAAATTTTTTTTGGGGGGGGGGAGGGGGGTGGGGAAACTGGCAGTGAAAAAAGTTATTAATCCAGACAGGGACAATGGCAGGGTTTTATAAGGACATCCTATGTAGGAAACATTAGTGGTTAAAGTAATTGGCCCAAAACTATGGTCAAAATTGTGGTTTAATTTTCACATATTTTAGCCTTTATAAATGGTTTTCCCATTATTTTCATTTATTTGTCATTGAGTCTTTTTCTTGTTTGCATATGTCACTTTCAGCGCCGTACAATAGTCTCTCTAATTAACCCAATTCTTGGGCAGGTTTAATAGTGTAAGTTAAGGTGTCACTTGTAAAAATGGATTTATGCTTTTTTTTTTTCTTTCTTTCTTCCTCCTTTTTTCTTTTATCATGTAATGAGCCCATCCAGTATAGCCTTTACAGGCCAGGAGACAATCTCCTAAATTTCGTGACCATAGAAGAAAAGCCATTATTTCTTTTGCATTTAAGAAGCTGATGTATCCCCACGTGCTTCCTGAATTTTCAAAGATTTGTAATCTTCAGTTTCACATTTTAGCAGTGCCACTGTAGGGCAATTGTCTGAAACAAAAAACCTCACCCATTGTAACTAAAGATAGTTTTACTACCAATGATCCTTGTTTCTCTAGAGTACATCAAGTGCTGGCCATGCTTTTACTTAAGGAACTCTCGTTAAATAAAGTATTTAATGTCCTTTTAGTTGTTTTGCTTTTGCCCATCCTGGTTTGTTATGCTATTACAAAAATTATTGCACCACACCTTTACTTTCCATTGAGTTACAGCCTTTTTGCATCAGTCTCACTCACCACTAAAACTGCTTTGATGTCAATATTATAGACTGTGCTATCCTGATCCAATATGAAAAGCAGTTTCCTATACACTTACAATGGGCTATATTACACCCATCTCTGGGCATGGAATAGCACTTTCTCCAAAGGAGAGATTTCTTAGCACAGTTCAATGAAGACTTTCAGACTTAATGAAAATGGGGTCTCTAAGAAATGTGCTTATGCAGGTTCCCGGGTGAGCTCTCAGTAAATCCCCATTTGCCTGTTGTGAAAATGATAAAATTCAGTAATTTTACACAGATGAGACATCTAAGCTAAAATGATCATAGTGTTGAGGAACTGGGCAGGGAAATCAAGTGTATCATGTCTAATTCCAGACAAATCCCATATTTTTAGGCAAGCTGTAGGATGACCCTTTAACTTTTGAAAATAGATACAATGTCATTACAAGCTGACCCACCAGTGGGGATATCACAGGAATCTCTATGGTTCCATACTTCCAACAATGCCAGATACAAAAGCTGTGCATGTTTACCTGATGGTCACAGAGGTGATCCCATGGGCATCTGCACTGCCCCTCCTGAGATGATGTGTCAAGGTCAGAATTGTGGACAAGAGTGTCCATTCTGCTGGATTTTATAGGTTTAATTCTGATTCCCCACCATATTTTGCCATCAGTATTTCCATTTAATTGCAACATACCAGTGGGATAAATGGAGAACAATCTGTTCACACTGCACTGTCAGTGCACTTATTACAGAAACAGGAAGGTCTTTGGTTTCCAACCTCTCTCAGAGACTGCTACAAACAGTTTATCAAATGGTGATTGTGTCCTTCAGTATTTAGAGTATTAGAAACTATTTAAGATTTAGGCTATGTTACAGATTTTGCCTTAAGTTTCTTAGTAAGCCCAAAGTAAACCTTATGAAAATTTCCTCCATGAGAAAAAAAAAAAAAGATAGGAAAGAAAACAAGAATTGATAAGCGTGAAATAGTTTCCAGAAATATATATATTGTTCTCAGTCCTTAAGTGTTAGCTTTGAGTAGAATTACCTCTCAAAAAAGGTACTAGCACAGAAATGGTAACTTTAGTACAATGAAGCATCAAGGAAAATATCTGTAGAGTGTGAGATTGTCTTGCAAAGACAACATTGCTTCTACTGTACAAAACAAAGTGCGATCCATGGAGTCAAGACAGAAGTTGCCTTAGCTCTAAATGTTCTGGCAGTGTAACAGGCTAAGCTTGCTGTCTGCCAAGAAATACCTGGCCAATACAGTCTAATATCCTTTCTTGTTTGCTTTTGGACATATTTTTGTAATTGCTTGTCCTCAGGTACAAAGGTGCTTACAGGAAGTCATTAATCTTTCATGAGACTATCCTACCATTTCTTAATTCAGAACAATAAAAGCTTGGAAAGGCATGCATTCTCATGTCACTGTCTACTTCAAGGGAAAGGAAGTTTTAATGGAAGATAAATCTGATCAAATGATAGCAAGAGATAATGAAATAACTGTGTTAAAAAGAGTAGCGTAACAAAGCAAAAGGAAAAGCTGTTGAACTTCCCTCTTTTTTTCCTCTGGTACAAGACCAGATGGGCTTCACAAAATATTACAACTGAAAAAGATGTGGTTAGCCCAGGATTTTTCATTCTCTTCTTCCTCACGCCCCCTCCCCCATCTCATCTCACTTCCCCCCAAGCCCCCCTTTTCCTCCAGATACAGGAGATAAAAACACTTCTTGTTTGCTAAGCAGGTGTGGTTGAGCTAAATGCAGAGAAGATGTCCAGCTGGAGGGACCCATCAGCCAGCTGCCCAGTGCAGGCTGCTTAGATAAATACCACCTGTTTCTAAAGAGCAGGGAGAAAGAGGGGAAGAAAGGCAAAACAAACCTAATGGTCACACAGCTGAAACCTGCTGATCCTCTGGTTATCGTATAGGTGCTTTTGTAGCTTGTTAGTCCCCAAACCCAACAGAAGACTCACTGAAATAAGCACAGAAATGTGCTTAGTTTGAGCCTGGACTATGATGAGACAGTTTCAGACAACCAGGGGAAATAATTCAACTGATGCTTACAGCACACATGCAGAATGACAAACACCATCCAGGAGGAACAGAAGAGGATCCACAAAATGCAGTTTTACAGGTGCTTTCTAAGTCAAGACCATATTGAAGGAAAGCTTAGCTAATAATATTAAAATCATGAGAGCACTGAGATTATTTATATTCCTCTTGTGCTAAAAATTTAGATTCTACCTCACTGTGCATCAGTAATTAAAAAAAAAAAGTTGCCATCCCTAAAAATAACAGCCTGTTTTTCTAAATCAGTCTGTACAAAATGTCCTGTTCTTTTATTTAGAGCATCTTACAGATGCGGTAATCTCTTGAACATTATTTGATCTGAAAGCAATTATTAAGCAGTGATTACAACACATCTCTACTGCTCATGGCCATATATGATTCATTTGACTAAGACAGATTGTTTCCCAACACTGGAAGACATTTCTCTTTCTGCTCAACTAGCCCTGAGGCAAACAACATTTTTTTTCTTAGCAGCAGTGAAGCCCTGTGAATGTTCACAATCACTAGATTGTGCTCACAATGCTAGTTTGAATAGGACTGGAGAGGAATAATTACCCTTTTGAAATGTCTTTGTCCCCTTTGTTACCAATATTGTAGATGAAATTAGCCCTAACTTAGGGGAACAGCATGGTCCCGTGCTTAGCATTAACCTGAGCCTGAAAACGTGAACCCTCTTCCACGCCTGCTGCTCTGCATGGCCTACGTGACCTTCAGTAATTCATTTACTCTTTTTCTGCCTCAGTTCCCCATGTATGAAATAGATATCCAGCTATAGCAAAGGGAGCTTCATTCATAGTCTGGATCTCATCTTAGAAAACTGACAGAAAATAAATGAGAACAAATACAAAATCCAAGGGTTTGAAGATTCAAAAGGAATGTATAGTTTTTGCAGGAGCACAGTTTCAACAGCACTTCCTCAATTATTTGTAATGCAGAGCTTTCATAAATGTGGTTAACATTTTTTTACATATATTGTATAGATAGTGAGCATATATAAACAAAAGGTTTTGCGTGTAACAACAGCTACATATCCAAAGTGTCATTTATTTAAAGTAAATGTTTTTATACTTTATTTAGTAAATTTTGCAACAGCGAATTTTTTGAAAATTTATCTTTTTACACTCTTTCAAGTATCACCTTCTGTGGAGAGTTAAAACCCATCTCCAGCTTTGCCTGTGTACAATGCAAATGTTCTGCATCTGTGCAAGATGCTTACAGGCATATTCCTGGGAGGTGTCACCTATAGCTTTCTGTGCTCAGTCAGCACCAGAAAATCATGGAATGAGAGGTGCCAGAGAAGAGTGAGCACAGTTTTTATAAAAGGATTTCATGGAACAAAAAAGCTATTGCAGCATTTCAAATGAGTGACCTAACAATCGCATAAGCAAGAGTCAGTAATAGAAGCAGAAATCAGTACTAAAAAGTCATTTTCACAGCAATGAAAGTTACCAGGGATGTTCCCAGGGCTCTGTTCAGAGACAGGTGTCATTCAGAGTCACTCCTAGACAGGGGAGGCAAGGTCTGCTCACCATCACACAGCTGCATGAACAGTTTCCCCACAACCCTCCCCTTCTCAGACAGGATATTGTAGAATGGAATAAGATTCATAGAAAAGCAACAAAGATGTTCAAAGGGACAGGAGAGTGCTCAGGCAGGAATCAGCAAGGATTTTTCTGCCTGGAACAGGCATCTGAGACAGACTGTGATCAAGGTCTGCAAAACAAAGAGTTGCATGACACAGGTCCAGATCAACTGCTTTTTGTCTCTTCCTAGCCACAGTCTAAAAGGCATCAAATGAAACTAGTAGGTGGCAGCTTTAAAGCAGACAAAGTGTATATAGGCACAACAAATAGCTAAATGTCCCGGTTTGAGACAAATTTTGGGAAAAGACGCCAAAAAGGTGTCTCCTCTAAAAAGGCAGAATTACAGCCCCTCCCCCCTAGCCAAGGTTCGGAATTAAAACCTTCTTGGAGGGACATGAAAAAAGAACTGTTTATTTAACAAGCAAGGTGCACGCAGGCAAAAAAAAAACCCAAAACAAAACAAAACAAAACTTGAATAATATTACACTGTAAACCTTCTTTACCGTGGAGAAAGATGGTGGATTTATCAGTCTCTCCTTTCTCTAGTTCAACTCCTCCTGGAGATTTGGCCCGGCTGGGCCGGGGTGTCCGGCAGCTCCTGGCGAGGGTCCCACCGACTGTCTCCCCTGGAGATGGTCTGATTTTTTTCGGATAGGAAAAAACAAGCCAAACAGTCCCAAAAAAAAAAGGGAAAAAAAACCAAAAGAAAACTGCAATCCCAGCAGGAAGGGAAAAGGAAGAAAGAAAAAAAAACCCCTCTGTCCTAACTCACAGCTGGACAGACTCCTGCAAGAAAAAAAACCTTGCACTTTATCTCAAAGAGATAAAAGCAAAGCATGCCAGGTTTTCTCTCTGCTAGCTCAAGGTTACAGGACCCATTCCTGGGCTTAAGCAAATGCTAGGAAAAAGAGGAAAAAAACAAAACAAAACAAAAAAAGAAAAACCAAAAAAACACACAAAACCAAAAAAATCCAGAGCATAAAAATCACCCCAGGACACTAAACTTTGGAAATCCCTCCTACCATAGGTAGTGAAAGGTAAGAGCTTCCTCAGGATTTAAGTGAAGCCTTTGGACCCCAGGGTCTCTTGCACAACTCTCACAAAATATTTGTAACAGTTTCTTGGTTTTCTTTTCTCTTTTTGCTAGGTTTTATGTAATTACATTAAATTATGCTTTAGTTATTAGCTGCACTGCTGAGCCATGCCAGCTTGGTAGCATAGTGTAGTACCTTTTCTTCCACCACAAAAATTGAGTTAATGGGGAAGATCTTGATTCTGCTAATTATTAATAATAATAATAGTGAATGACATGTAATTTCTGAATATAAAAGACCCATAAATTCTTTGTGCATTGCAAATACCTTGACCTGCTAAACTGTCTATGTCAGCTTTTTTTAAAAATGAGCTATTTCTTTCCCCTGTCACTGTAAGAAAATGTTCTGTAGGACACATTTGTAAGGGACAATATTAATGTTTTCATTTCTCTTTGAGGAGAGTCATCCATTTCCCATTATCCATTATGTGTGTAATTATGTGTGTGTGTGTGTGTGTGTATATATATGTATGTAAATGCAGTAAAAATACAGCTTTTACTTTCCTAACTTCATTTAAAGTCATTGAATTAAACACTGATATTGACTGTATGAAAGCTAGTGACCAATATTCTAGTCTAATTCTTAATGTCCAAATAAATAATCCACTTCAACTGGGATAGTGCGTTTTCCTTTTTGTTTTACCTGTGGCAAGGCATAAAGGGAATTCTTTATACACTAATAGTGGCTTCATCTTTCTGAATTGTAAAAAAAAAATATTTCCTAGAACTATGGCCCAATAGTCTGAGGCCTTCTTGCATGTCACTTTATCTATGTAATCTGACCATGTACTTCAGTTAATGTCTGTCCCATTTCTGTGACCCACTTACTTTACTAATGTTTGTAAAATAATGACTTTAGGTAACAATCAGCAGCAGTTACATATAAATTACTTTAAAAAAAAAAAAAGGAAAACCCTATAGAAGTTTACTATTGGCTTATCTTTTTTCCTAAGGGCCAAGGGCTAGATGTTGTGATACCACATATGCTGAAGGAATTTGTTTTGTATTTGCGAGATCTTTAAATGACATCCTTTGTATTGCCCTTTAAAATACAGGTTTTGTTTTAATACACACAAAAAATAAATGATAAAAAAATGCACCAAAAAAGTTATTTTATTTTATTAGAAAATACAGAAATGTAAAAGATCTACTATACTACTATACTACTTTCTAATTACTGTTAATCTCATGTTTTTATTGTTTTTATTCACTTTCCATGTGACATCCTTGGTTCCTCTTAACCATGTGTGCCCAGAACAAAAAGCCCCAAACTCTGAACATGATTGACTTTCTTGACCATCTCCACTGTAGTCAAGTTGTTGTCTGCCTTTCAGTCAGCTCAGGGTCTGGCCAGTATCTTATAGATTAAACAGAAATAAAAACAATGGCAAAATAATGGGAAAATTTTTTTATTACTATGATGATGATTATTATTATTATTGTCACTATTTATATTAATATATTCAAAATCATTGTCCTAAGGGGAAAATAAGTTATTCTGTTTTATTATTTTTACACATGCCAGGGAATCTTATAAAATACTTGCTCACTCAGACATAATAGCTGATTTCACAACATGGTATGTGCCAACTTCTGCACTTGAAGTGTACATATGACATCAGAATTAAACATTTCCCGTTCAGAGACCACTTACAACACAAGTAAAGTGAGTATTTTTTTTTTTTTTTAGTTCCTTAAGGTACCACTCCCCAATACAAGGAAGATAAGGACTTAGTGAAGAAAGTCTGACACAAGGCCACAAAAATGATGAAGGGGCTGGACCATCTCTCCTATGAGGAGGCCAAGAGCTGGGACTGTTCAGCCTGGAGAAGGGAAGGCTCAGGGAATCTCATTGATGTATATAAATACCTGAAGGGAGGGTGCAAAGAGGGCTCTTTCCATTCCAGTGCCAGAACCGAAGGCAATGGGCACAAACCAAAACCCCTCTGAACTTCAGGAAACACATTTTGAGGGTGAGGATGACCAAGCACTGGCACAGGTTGTCCAAGGAGATGGTGCAGTCTCCATCCTTACAGATATTCCAAACCCTTCTGAACATGGTGCTGGGCAATGGGCTCTAGGTGGCCCTGATTGAGCAGGAGGGTTGGACTGGGTGACCTCCAGAGGCCTCTTTCCACATCAGCCATTCTGAGATTCTGTAAAAGTTGACAGAATTACAGACATTTGTAAGGCTTTTCATCAATTCTTCACCTTTTATGTAGTAAATTAATAGTTTTCCCTTGAATTTATAGATGGGAAAACAGTGATCTATAATGACAAATTACCAGCCAGCCTGCAGCAAAGTCAGGAATAGCATCCATCTCCTGTGAGTCCAAGGGCAGTGTCCTGTCCGTCGGGTCAAACTGGTGTGAACACCAGCCAGAGCAATGGAGGATGGTGCTTGCCAACCATGCACATCTATAGCATGGATGATGGACAAGGCCTCAGCCTAACCAGAGATGAAGCTCAGTCTAAGAGGAGCTGATCCGTTTTCAAAAAGGATATTGTGTTCCCTATGTGTTCAAGGAATGCCTGTGCTGATATTTATGCACTGTAATAGACTCATGCATGAGTGAAAGAGTTTGGTTTTCATTTTAATGAAATGTCATTTAAATGTCCCATTCCATTCCTGTGGGATCTACTAAATTAAGACAAAACACCACAAAGTAAAGAAATGGAACAGAAATGTGTGTTAACCACAGTAAGCTAAATGTATTGATAATGCAAAACTTGAAATACCCTAAGGCTGAAATTTTTTTTATTTTGTTCAGGTAAATCACTTCCTAAAATGAAGCACTAGCTAATTATAAACATACAGAAGTCTGTGACAGGTGGCAACATCATGTAGCAGATAAGATGTAAATTATTAGAAGTTCCATTAAGTTATTTGCTTTGATGTTTCTCAAGAAAATAATGTGACACTTATGATCCATTCATTGTGAAGTTCTTTGTGCTTGGTTTATGTCTTTTCATTGCTGACTTCATGCAAAAGCCGTGTTACTAACTAGCGTGTCAGCCCCTACATTTGGTACATGACACACAGCTGGACTATTTGTTCTGAATGTTCTTTGTAAATTTAGCCTGTTTTCATAGAAAACCATTTCTGAATTGACACTGGCTTTCTCTGAAGATATTTTTCTGGTTTCTAAATGATTTCAACTATAATTGAGACCCCCAAACCCAGTCTTCTCACCAGCCCCCTGCCAAAAATACAGTTTTGATAAGAATTTCTGGACAAAAGAGCCATAATTCCTCGCTGATAATGCCACACTGTAATCACTGAAAAAATCTGTGCATGCATCCAGCTGCCTGATCCCAGCAGCTTGCTCACATCTGATATGGAAATTGTGCATACATTACAAGAGGGGGCAGATGGCAGCATGGCCAGACATAACTGATGCATTTTAGATTTAACTAGTTTGGGTAACCTGGAAGCCGAGTCCAAGAAAATTGTGCTGCTGTGAGATTTATGGGCTCCCTTTGAGGAAAGGATCTGAACTGCTGCAACTTTATTTCTGTTGGTGCTGGACTGGTTTGATCAAAAGCAGCTGATCAGAAAGTCCTCTGTGCTACATATCTGACCTCAAAGTGTTCAGAGTTCCTTTACAAATACTATGGTAAGAAGAAGAGGTACTCTAATTCATGGGAGGCCTAGTTCAGGCCTGTTTCTGGATTTATGTGGTCAGGATAATGTCTGATTGTATGGCTTGCAGTCAGTACCTGATTTCTGCAGAGAAGAAGCAGTAAGTTCTTGTTTAAGCCAATATGTTCTTTTTAAATCACCGTAGCAATTGAAATCTTTCACCAAGGAGAAAACAGGCAACAAATTGTCCCATTCTTTTGTCTGGTCTTTATGGTAAAGTGAGTTGCCTGATCTTTAGTAGAGATGTTGCTGGAGTATATCACGGTGTGGAAAGATGAAATGTGTCTAGCACAAGGCAGGGTAATCCATTCCAGACTCATGTGTAATGCAGGGGAAACAGGTGCAAACAATTGAGCTCGCTGTCAGTAAGCCACGGTGATCGCTTTTGATATCTTAATCATTAGTTGATCCATGTGCAACATTGGCAACATCACTGCCATAGCTGACTGCCTTCTGCACATCTGTAAACCTTTTCTGGGTGTTTCTTGATGTGTGTGTGAGTCCATGAAGTCCTGACATCATGAGAAAATAAATTGGGCATGATTGCTGTCATTTCCGTTTTCCTGCTGGAAAACCAGAGAGTTGACAAATGTCAATAACTGCAAATAGCTCACTACTGTTTGTCTGATGCCACACAGGACAGGTGTGAAGAGAAAGCAGTGTGTTTCTCTGAGCACCACTCAGCAACCAAGTCATTTGTGAGACTGCTATCTAATTGCTTTTGCAGATAAAGAAGTTGCTGTTTCTTCACTTCATGACCCCCTGGTAAACATTCAGCCTTAAACATGTTCCCCCTGTATCTACTGACCTCCAGAAAGCCCTGCTGCAGATTTCCTTACAGGTAATAACAGTAGTTTGAAAATAAGTTTAGCCCATAGAATAGCTTTATGTGTAATGCTATCAGCCAGCAAATTAGCCACTTCCTCTCTATTTTCCTGCAGAAAACATTAACACAATTATATACACCTAATTTATGATCTTCCCACAAAACATGACACTGAAACTAATAGCACAGGCTGCTGTGGTGGGTGCTTCTGTTTCTACCTCCATGACAGAAGGTTTTTACAGAGTTTCTATAAGGTCTGTGTATTCTGCCTATTTTGAATTTCAATTTAATTTTGAATCAATAAAATGGGGTTTGTATCTCTACAAGGGGGTTTTTAATCTCGTTTGTGTCCACAGAAGATTTTCAGGTGAAAATTGTGTTGTCTCAGAAGGCTTGTTCATGGAAAAATATAAGCAATGCTCTATATGTTTCTTTAATTTCATCAAGAATTGTTTTGGATCTCTATTTTACATCATGAGAGCTAATATTTTGCCTGGCATTTACTTGGCTTTTGCCTGGATACATTTCAGTCACCATTGAGTCAATTAGTTCTTAAATGGTTTTGAAGCATTTCTTGAGAATAATACTATTTCAGGTCTGACATGCAGTCTTTTATTTCATACTGTTATATGACTGCAACCTGTTTAGCCAAGCTTCTCCTACAGTCATTGCATATTTCTTCTGACACACTTATTAACTTCCCCAAGAAACCAGAGTAAAGATGTTAATTGAGGCATTTGATTTTCACCACTGTTGATCCTTTATGACTCACTTATTTATCTAAGATAGGTCATTTCAGGCACCTATCTTCTAACCAACACCACAGTGAAGGGTCCCATGAAGATCTTGTATTTTCTGCCAGGAAATCCCAGAAGACTGGGCTTTCATAAAATGTCTTGAGAGTTTCTGTATCCTGGACAGTATAACAAAACTATGGGAAATATGGTTTGTAGGTTAGATCAGACTCAAAACCAAAAATTTCCTTCTCTATCTCTTCACCAACAAAAGAGGTAGGTGGGCAGATAAAATGTACAATGATTTTCCCATGTCATCAAAAGTAATCAGAAAATACAGAGAAATGGTCCAGTCTAATTCCTTGTTAAAAATGGCAAAATTTAAAAAGGATTCATTTCACATTGCGAGGCCTTTTTTCATCTCAATACCCACTGCATCCTCATTTCAAAAGTGTCACACAAGTTGGTTGTGTTTATGATGACATAGGATATTTAATTTCAGTTTTCAGGACCAATGTATACTCATGATAAGGAACATGTATGCTTCACTTGGGAATTAATAACAGAACCAGCTTAATTCTAATAATGTTGAAGGTGAGAAAGAGCCAGTGTGTGTTGGTGCCTCCCCTTCTCTGTTCATGTAATACCATAGCAAAGAATGACAAAAATTCCTATAGCCATACATAACCTATCTATTGCCTTCTCCATACTGTTACATCAGTTTTGGGGAGGAGCAGCCAGACTTTATGGAAGAATATCCAACACAGTACTGGTGTTCTTCTCATAGAGTTTGAAATCAAAGCTGAATAGGACTATAAGCCATTATTTAGTCTGCCCTCTTTCTCCTGCTCAAAGGAGGATCATCCAAACAAGGCTTGAGCCATGTTTTCTAGATCGTCCCAAAACCTTCCCATAAGTAAGATGTCTCCCATTGCTTTTCCTGTCAGGCACTGATTAGAAAAAGATTTACCCCATGACAGCACTCAGATTCAAATAGAGGGTTAATTATAGCCCCTCATTAGACGATATCTTTTCCCAATTTATAAAACCAGATACCTTTGAGCCTTGGAATTGATAACCCCTAGAATTTTAGGTTGCAAGATGTGGGTATTTAAGTTTCCATATATGTTATAAGACACTTATTTTTATACATATGTATAGGTAGACATAGTACATATATACATTTAATATATGTGTGTTTACCGGTATGTATAATTGTTGTGGTTTGACCCTGGCTAAGTGCCAAGCACCCACGGCAGCCAGTTGGGCAGAGGAGGGAAGGAGAGGGGGGGAAAAAACCAGGGAATTAACACAAGGGTCCATGAGCTGAGATAAGGAACCGGGAGAAAATGTTCCAAGGACAAAGCAGGCTCAACTTAAGTTGCAATGTGAAATTTATTATTACCAGAGTTAGAAGGAGGATATGAGAAGTAAAACTACACCTTTANCAGCGTGGTCACCTCCTCCACAAACTGCGGGACTTTTATCTCAGTCTCTGTCTCTCACTGGGCTGCACCAGCTACGGCTTCTCCTGGCATCTCCAGCTGCTGCGGCTTCCAACATCTCCCTACTCTAATGTTGGCACCTCACCCATGGACTGCGGGTGGCTCTGCATCCCTCATGGACCCTATAGACTGCAGCAAGGACACCCCGCCTCACCATGGGCTCAGCACAGCCTGCAGAGGAATCTCACTCCAGCGCCTGGAGCACCTCCTCCCCCTCCTTCTCCACTGACCTTGGTGTCTCCATGTTGTTTTCCCTCACATCCTCTTCCTTCTCTAACTAAAGGCAGCTGTGTGCACACTTTGTTTTGATTTTTCCTTAAATATGTCATCACAGAGGCGTAACCAACCTTTCTAATTGGCCCAAACATGACCAGTGACATGTCCATCATCTTCAGAGCCATCTGAGATTGGCTCTGCTGGAAATGGTGAAGAATTCCAGAAGCTTCTCACAAGAGCCGTCTCTATGGCCCCCTCCCCACTACTAAAACCACAACATTAATCAAATTTATTTACATGTGATCAGAAGTAGCACCCAATGCCTTTCTAAAGTCACTCTCCCTGTAAATACCTATAGTTAATTCTTCTACTTCCTCCATCTTACCTTAAATAGATAACTTATTAGGACTGAGGATATATGTAATGTTTATTATTGACAAGTGACTAGCTCTTTTCATATGCCAAAAACATGCAGATCATATCTCTGGGATAAGGAATTACAGCACCTTCTTTCATCCAGATTTCATTATCAACCATACGTGGGAATGTTATAGAAGAGTGCAGCTGCACCCTCCTTAATACCCATAATGATCAGATGATCTCAATAATGAATTAAATTTTGCTACTTTCCTTCAAAAATATGCCCTTCCATTTCTAGTTTTTCCTACTTTCTATTCAGGAATTTTTCAGAGATCCTCTGTCTTGACTAGGAATCTGCAAAGTAGCCTCTGTAGTCCCAGGAAGCTTACAGCTTAGAGTTTGAATGAAAAACATTAACTCTCATTTTGTTTGACAAATTTTCAAAGACACAAAGCTTGACACACTCTCTCTTTTTGAAAGTTACATGTTTTTATGTACTGCTATTTTCTTCCCATTGGAAAATTTAACTCCTAGTGGTAGCCCTTTGGAGCACCTGGCTCAGGAGAGTAAAAGAAAGGAAAGCTTGATTTATAGAGGATGCCAGTGATTTTCATCTCGCTGTGAAATTTGGCTTTGTCCATCTGATGCCTTTTAAAGCACAACCATGTGTGAAAAATAATGAATCTTTATAGCTTCCTTTACCTTTTAAAACAAAAAGGTAATGTATTTCTTTCAAAAGCTGTTTGCTTTTCTTAGTCTTATATTTCCTTTCAAAATATATTGCTTTCTACAATAGGGATCATTTAGGATGGATGTTGATAGGTAATCCAGTAGTACATCCTTCGTGGTTCTATAATATCATAATTAAATACTAAAGCATTAGAAAAACATATCTGGACAGCACAGCTGACCTTTGAAGGAAAAGCCTTGTAAGACCAGAAAGAACTTATGTAATTATATGCAAAATTATGACCATGTAGTCAAGGCCAGCTGTTTGCAGTGACATAATGCCACGTGTGTATTCCGCCTATCCGGTCACATCTGTCCTCTCCCAACTGTGCTGCAGTTTGCACCTAATCACATCTGCACTTTAGATTACCCACAGCCCCTCAGTCTGCATCTGCCAGCAGCCCACTGGCTCTCACCTGTGTGGAAATGATTCAGGAAGAGCCCCAAGGAGGCAGAGCTGAGGGAGCCCCAGCCTGCTGCTAAATAGGGGGTCTCTCCCAAGCCTGTGGCCAGGCGAGTGTTCCTGGAGCCTGTGCTCTCTGCCAGCCCAAGGGCTTCCAGGGCAGGGCAGTAGAGAATTTGCATTCTGCAGACAGGCGGGTGCAAAGTTATGTTTGCTCATATTTTGACTGAAAATGTGTGGCAGAGCGTATGAAGAGATTTCCAGCACAATGTGTGTGACCATTGAGAGCCTGGTATGGAGGGAGCCAGCATGGGCTGCACTGCACTTCTCTGCTGCCGTGGGGAGGCTGGGAGCATTGCAGGCTGGAGCATCCAGAGTCAGATCTACAAATCTGGCAAATAAGTTTTTGGTTTGGCAGTCAGCTTTATCAGATAAACCCAATAATTCAAACTTACAGAGTAACGGTTTTTTGGCACATTCAGCTACATGCACCAGTAATGAGACATAATGTCTATATTAGAAGTTGAGATGGAAAGATATAAATGATAGATCAGATGTCTTCAACATACATTAAAATGCTTAGTCTGAAAAAGAAGCAATCAAGGCAATAAAATGGCAATCTGCAAAATCTTGTGTGATATGATATTGAATGGAAAGTAAATGTTTGCTGTTACACACTGTAGTAAAATTCTGTGGCATCAAGTAAAAATATCTGCAATTATACTCAAAATGAAAAAAATAAGCTTAGCCCTATCCCTAGTAAAACCCTAAAGCATAATGGATGCTGAGAGGTTACATGAGTTTAAGCACTGACTCTACAACTCACAGTAAAAAGCTCTGTTGAGGGGTATCAGAAAAGCAGATAGTTTGTCTAAGTGAGTAAGACCTGGAGCTGCAAACAGACACTGAACTATCTATTTGCTCTGCTTTCTTACATCTCTGTAAGAATTTTCCATTAGATGATATTGAAAACAGAACAGTGGACTAAATTAGCCTCTGATCTCTTTGATATCTATATATTGATATATTCTTAATTGCACTGGAGGAAAAATGGAGGGAACCAGTTTACCTGTTAGGTGGCATTTCCACCATTCTACAGTGACATCTGGCATGTACTCAGAACAACAAAAGATTTTTCAACATAACCAAATGTGGAGAAATTAATTTCCAATTCTCTTGCAGTCACATCCAATCGTTTGGCCAACTTCTTGATCACAGCCTGAGCATTTGGCCTATTCATATAAAGAACTTCCTCTCCACTTTATTACCTTGCTCAACCAGGATCACCACAACTCTCCAGAAACACCTGTGTAGACAAAAAATGCCAAATATTTCAAAATTAAGGAAGCACCACTGTTGAACCAATAGAAAGGGTACTCTTGAAATTTATCTACCGGCCAGGTTACCACAGCCAGCCAGGCTTCTGCAAGCACACAAGGAATGAGAAATGATCCAAAATCTGCCAAAAGGTTGTCCTTGACTGCTACAGCCAGACTAGCCTTTACATCTGTAACTCACATCGAGGAGACTCTGGAAAGAATTAATTGTTCTGGAAGAAGCTGGATAAATCATGTTTTAAATTATTTTTGTGGGAAGGGAGCCCTTTGGTCTATTAACAAATGGCTTGCAAACTGACCCTGTATTCTATTTATGTATTAACTGAATAGTTTAATGCATTTCAGCTTTTTGTGAGCTGTTCCAAAACAGTCTGTCAATGGTTACATGAGTCATAGGTCATTGTTTCTGAGAGCCCATTGAATGACTGTAGATTTTAATAAGAAGACAAAATGTGAAAAATAGGACCCAGAGAATAAAGCACTTAAAAGGGTCTGTGCCAAAAGATTAATCAATTATGGTGAACTGCTTTAGTTTTGAGAGTTACAGCCTTTTATGCTGTCTGAGCACTCAAAACACATGGGTGACATGACCTGCAAGTAACAGTTAAGTGGATTCACCACTTCAGCTTGGACTGTTCCATACTCTACAGCCACATCTATTTTATGTGATTTGGGTCAACACATAAAAGTGTGTTTCTTACAAAACAAATTTTTCGTTTGCTCTAAACTGTTAAAGGCAGACAGTAAATGCATGGCCTTGAGCACAGTTGATCCAAGCTGTTTCTTCTTGATTCTCATTCAATGAAGAGCAGCTGCACAAGCAGACTACTTTTAAGAAACACTGAAGTCCTGTTGCAGAACCGCACTCCTGCATCTGCTGCCATGCCTTGGATTTCCCTCTGGCGAGCCCCAGAGGTACTCACACACCACACAACAGGTGACTCAGCTCAAGAATCTCCCTCCCAGGGCCTACTTTATGAAACCAGTGCAAACCTAACTACTCCTTTTCATCCCAGCAGGGCCAAAATAGCTCTTCAGGAGCGTCATCTCCTTTAATTACCACATTGAGCTTGTTGTTGCCGTACTTTCCCCATCCTTGTCAGCCTTGGTTCTTCCTGCCCTTGATACAGGATAATGTTTTGCAATTTTTTAAAGGGCCTGTTCCTTGGAACAGTTGTGATGTCAGTGCAGGCAGTGAATTCCCTAGCCCATCTACCAGCCCTGCCACGGGCTGTCCTCGGGACCACAGCCTCCCCAAATACACACACTTGCCACAGTTTGCTCCCAGGACTCTCCCATAAGCCATGTGCCCACCTTGGAAGTTTGCAGCCAAGTTTGCTTGTACCCAAACCTCTCTTCCTTTCAGCCCCTTTGACCCTATTCCTTGAGCATCCTACTTTCTAAGTGCTTTCTGTCCTTGTGCCAGGGCTTCATCTTACAGGTGGTTGTTATGAGCCTTTTCCTCTTGTAGACAATGAGAACACTTTTCCAACAGGTCTTTCCCACCCTGCAGAAGCCTGCAGTCACTCAATTGTTACTCAGAGTGACAACTACAGTGGGGACATCTATGTTACACATAGACATCTACCTAATCACCAAAGTCAGACGAGATGAAATGCTTCTGAGTCTCCAAACTCTTGAGTAAAACCGTGTTTCCTGAAGGCTAAAGCAAGCACAGAGGATATACAGCCTCGGGGCCCAGGGCTTTGTTTGGCATGACCAAAGCAATCTTTCATAAATCGTTATCTTAAAAGCAGCAGCAATGGGTTTTAAATCCTCGTTCAAATGCTAAACATTCAGTTCCTTGGCTTAAATATTTGGTTCTTTGGCTTCTAAGCCATTAAAAAGCCTCTCTATTAACGTTTCCTTCACAATTTTTGAGGACCTATAAATTTGTTGGGGTTTAGTTTAAATTTAAAGTAACTGGATTCTCATGAAACTCTCCCTGAGACTTTTAAGGAAAACACCCAACATGGCAACAGCAATCAGTCTTGAGAAGCAGTTGCTCTGCCTTTCAGAAGCATTTAACTCTCACATAAATCATAGCATTTGAACTGATTCCTTGACTCACTATTAGTGATTCCAGAATAAAAACCAGAAATGTAGTTGAAATTTAGGCCAAATCCATCACAGACTGAAGGAAATGGTTGTGAGATCACTTGCACCACAGTGAGGATCCCAGGGGCAGACGGTGGGAAGGATGCTTACAAGTACAGTTAGAAACCAGGTCAGTTACACTGACTGTCAAATTTATCACTTTATTTATAACCATACCTAGACTAAATAGACTTTTTGTCTTTTAAGTTGATTTTTAGTACCTGTATTGTCAGGAGCTGAATTTGAAACACAAGGAAAAGAAATTGTCAGCACTTTCTGAAATCAGACTATTTTTGTAAAAAAGCACAACAACCTCCTTAACTGTTTAGACCATTCATCTTGCACAAAATCATAGAATCATAGAATGGTTTGGGTTGGAAGGGACCTTAAAGATCATCTAGTTCGAAACCCCTTGCCATGGGCGGTGACACCTTTCACTAGACCAGGCTGCCCAGAGTTCATACCACCTGGCCTTGAAAGGATGGGGCATCCACAACTTCTCTGGGCAACTTGTTCTAGTGCCTCACCACCATCCCAGTAAAGAATTTTTTTCCTAATGTCTAATCTAAACCCACTCTCTTTTAGTCTCTTTTAGTCCATTCCCCCTTGTCCAGTCACTACATTCTCTTGTAAAATGTCCCTTTCCATATTTTTTGCAGGCTCCCTTCAGGTACTAGGAGGCCACAATTAGGTCACACATAAGTTATCCTTTCCAGGCTGAACAAATCCAATTCTCTCAGCCTTTCCTCATAGGAGAGGTGCTCCATCTCTGTAATCATTTTGGTGGCCCTCCTTTGGACTCCAACAGGTCAATGTCCTTCCTGTGCTGGGAACCCCAGCACTGAACACTGCACAGTCCTGGGCTTTTACCTGATTCTTGCCAGTTGTACATAAAACCCTTGGGACTAACCTCACATTTTGATGTGGAAAAGAAAACAAACCCTGAGGAGGACTCTCCTCCAATCTGTTCCCATTCTATTTCACACTTAAAGACTTCATTTTTTTTTACGTTATCTGGGATGTGTGTGACAGATAATGCGGTGTGATTTCTTGTGTTCATTGCTTTCAGAATATTGTGTGAATCTATGAAACATGTGCACTGAACTGATTTTAAATTTTAAAGGGCCTTTTATTTACAGCCATTAAGTCACCCAGTGTCTGAATGAAAGAGCAGACCACCTAATCCCTCAAACATCTGATATTTAATTAGACAGCAGTTGTCCACATCCATTAGATCGAGGGACAATTTGGATCTCCATTTGCCCTGAAAGCATCTGCTAGGTGCAAGAGCCAAAAGTAGGGGCTGACCTGACTTCCTTCCCTTAAAATCAAGAGCTATCAATAGGTCAAAATGACAAAACTTCAGATCAAATTATTTGAAGGAATCTGCAGCTGTTCCTTAAAGCAGTTTGCCAGTGGTTTTGCATTGGCACAGAAAGATAAGGAAGTCACAGCTAAGACCAGTGCAGATGCAGTACTCAGGTGAGCAGGCATCGTAGGCATGCCTAAGGATAAAATCACAAGGAAGTTATACTACTCAGAGGATTCCTAGATTAAATGTATTATAGATCAGTGCTCCTTGGGACTGATGGGACACAGACCAAAAGAGCTGAGGGTTATGCTTAAAGCCACTTTGGACCCCCAGAATGGCTTTACAAGGACTTGCAATCACATCACTGTCTGCTTCACCTTTGCTCTATATTTAAGTAGAAGAAATATGTAGCATAGTTTAGTGACCTTTGTAGGAATGCCTGGAAATTTCCATGTTTTCTCCTTAAATCCATTTTCCTATTGTACCTTTGTACTCATTTTTATTTAGATTTTTGTTTTATTTTTTGAGTCAACAGATCATATCCCTGGCAGTAGATTGCATAATTGTGAAATCATAGACACCAGAGAAACAATCCCATAAGTACTCCCGAGGGCATAACCAACATGGAAATGGAAAAAAGTGTTCTCCCAAGGCTGGTGCCTCCCAGACAGTTATAGACTTTAATGTTCTGTCAGCTTCTGTCTTGTACATAAACCATAAGACACATGGCCTCTTTACATCATTATTTTGCAGCTGCTTTTATTGCTCCATCATTGACACTAGAACTCAAAAAGCAGGCTGGAAGTAAAAACATTCACAGTTGCTGGAAACATGATGGTTGACCTGCCTTTCTCAGGTTCATAATTTTTCTTTATTCTATAACTGGTCTTCAACCTGTTCAAAATTGTAAAGAAGTAAAAACTTCTCTGCCATGATTCAGGGAGAGAAAGAACAGCTTGAATGGTGCCAAGGAGTTGGGTAATGCTTTGTTTTCAAAGGGGTTTCACCTTTTTTATAGTGTGGTCCAATCTTACACAGGCATGGAAAAAGGGGAGGAGGGGGTCTGCTTAAAAAGATTACTATACCTCACCTAGGTCTCTTCCTCCCCCTCAATGAATTCTATTTATTATGAGGGTTTCCACATATGTAACAGAAACCAGCAGAATGACTTGGTTGAGACTTCTTTGTCCTAAGCCTGTTGGTGGTGAACACACAGAGGCAGTGAGAAGGCTCAGGTGGTGTAGGTCAAGTCAGGTCAGGTCAGCCATTAGAAATGAGTCTATAGGTGAAGGGAGTCTCTCCAGGCCCAGACACTGCTGAGATCCTGCTGGCCTTCCTCACTGCAGTGTCTTTCTGCCATGCCTTGGGCTGGGGAGGGACATGAGGGCTGGTCAGTGCAGCGGGTGGCAGCCACCTCAGCAGGAGGCACATTGCGAGAATTACTCTGGCTGCTCTGTAAAAATCCCTGAGACATAAACTCCTTTCTCCCACCAGCAAAGCACCTATTCAAAAACAAAAAAAAAAACCAAAACCTGTTTGCATAATTTTTGACAAGCTAATTTTTTTAATATTTATTTTAATATCTATTTCTTTTACTCCAGCTTTGGACTGGAATTACACTTTTATTTCATGTTTTTCCATGCTTCTAATGGCTTTTGGCCATGAACTCCACAGTCTAAAGTGTAATGGTGACTGTAATTACTTTTACTAACAGAGAATAATTTGGCTTCCCATGCCAGAAGGCAGAGTCTGCTCCTGAGGTACCTTTGCTAAGGTAAAACCCCTGCTCCCTTCCTACTCTGGGCTGATTGATTTCAAAACCTTCCCAAACACAAAGTGGGGGAGTTCTTTGATACATCACATCTATTTGCTACAGCGATCTGTCTTGTGACAAAGTAAACACAAGAAGATGTCAAAATGTCCTGCTTTCTCTGGTTAACATTATTCACAGTAGACATAGTGTTTATGTGAGGGGGTGAAGAGACTTTAAAGCAAAAGGTAAGTATAATCAAGGAAGGTTGAAATGTTATTTAGATATATATCAGTTTAAGGCTTTTGATATAACATCATGATGTCAGCTTGGGTTAAACCCTTAAGATTGAGACTGGATATAAGAGGGACAGTCCATCATGGAGAATGGGGTTTCCAGAGATCTGTAAGGTTAATCTAAATTATCCTGGAGATTAGCCCTGAGACAGCGAATGGTTCCACAAACATCACCACGGCTGTCCCAGGAAGCCATGTGATACCTTCAAACCTCAGTTAGCATTTTCAAGGAGACTAATCCTGAGCTCACTAGTGAGGAGAGGACATAATTTTATAGGTGAGGCTGTCAATCTCTCTTGGGGTGAGTTATGGGGTTGGGCTGGCACTGGAACAGGAGCATACAAGTTACAGGTCAAGCTCTTCAAAGGCTGTCAGCTCAAGCAAATCCACTCAGCAAATTTAAAGCTCTTCATCCTGAAGCATCAAGCAATTTATTGTGTTTTAGAAGAGAAATAAGCTGTGACCCTGATTCTTGTATTTCTAGCTACTATCTTTGACTTATTATAGTCATCATTCAACTACTTTGTGAGAGGTATGTAGCATCAGTAACATGGAAATGTTCCCAGAAAGCTTTTCAGTACTTACTCTGCATGTTGAAGAGAAAGATGCTAAACTACCTGCTCTTCTGACAGCAGAAAGTGTAGATTGCTATCTGCAGAGATTTGCTGCACAGATTTAATTCCAGGAGGCTGTCTGAAAATTAACTTTGCATGCAGCTGCTGAACAGAGGTACCTAAAAAATGACAGTGTCATGATTATAAGTAACACCTGTGTATGTCCTTGCCCCCCCCCAGCATGTGCCTACAGTCAACCTGATATATATGCTTTACTTAGTACAATATAAACATTGAGTTTTCACTTTTCATCCCTATCTTGCTTTATAAATTACGTAAGGAAAACCTGCAGTCTTCATATTCCAGTTGTGCAAATATTTGCTTCACCACAATTTTAAGTGAATGCAGTGGATTCCCATTGTTAGAAAGTAGATTTAAATGGAGTTGTGGACACAAATAGCTTGTAATAATTTAGGAAAATTTGGAGTATGTAGGAGGTGAAGTGACATGGGCAATATGAAAGCATACAATGACTACAGCTAGATTTTAATTAAACATTTAGTATCAGACTACCAGGTACTTTCAAAATCATGTTTCATTGATTTTGAGCACTATCATGGTAGGAAAAATAGCACGGAGTAAGAATTAAAATAAAAAGAATGTGTAATTATTAAAGGATTATGAAAATAAAGACCAGTGCAGATGCTCTGATTATTTTTAGTTAATTGTACTTTTGAAGTGGTGGAAGAGGAATAAACAATGCCTTAAAATTCTGGTCATTTTAAATATAAAAACATTTAAAACCTCTCTGAAGCCAGTGGGGGTTTGTTTCAAATGCCTAGAACTGCAGAAAACTAGAGGCACATGTAACAGTTTTCTGTTTCATTTAAATTTCTTGTTAAAAATGGAAATGATGAGGAAATCAAAGAGTAGGGAAGTCTGTTTCTTACTGAAGCATCTATGGGGATGTGCTGTCTTAACACTGTTCCTTCTAAAATAATTTTTCGTGTAAGAACATTTCACACTATAGGCATTCTGAGTCTAGGAAAGAAGAAAGAAGGTCATAGCCATGACCACTCAGGCAGGCTTACATTTGCACCTCTTTGTCCTTGTTACCAACCAACTCTAATTGTCTGCTGAAGTGCTCGAAGTTTTAAAACATGTAGATTTCACTTCTTGTTTCTGTCGAGAACTGAAATTGTCAAATACCACAAAAAGTGACAATTGGTCACATTTTCAGCTCAGTTTTCCAGATTCAAAAAATGTGGACAAGTTGGACAATCTTCAAGTAAACACGCGAACAGTTTAAAGCACAGAGGTAGATCCAAACCAAACCGAGAGCCTGGATGTTAAAGTTCCCATGTTTCATTGATGCTTGGATCCAGATCCAAAAATCTCAGTGGGCACCATTGTGTACAAAGGGGTGAATCAAACCCATGCCCAAATCACCTTTCTTTTCTTCTTCCTCCTCAATCTGTGAAGGTGTTTGACTCTGAACCCAAGCACTGAGCATCCTTTCTCATGTTGCTCACCAGTTGGATAGTTGTTAAGAGTTGAAGGTAAACACAGATCCTTTGAGGATCGGCCAGCAAAAAAACAAAGGTTTCAATAAATACTGTCGACTTAGCTATGATCTCATGAGACAGCATATCTGTGTCTGCTCCAAAGGCCAAAATATTTCAGATGGCAATATGAGCTACTCTATTTTTATCAGTGAATAGAGTGGCAGTAAGAGGTTCAGCACTTATAGGCTTAGTTTTTGAAAAGTAACCAGTAATTTGGGGTTCTTAGTATGAAATGCCATATGCTTGATTTTTCAGAAAATGCTGAATATTTTAATTCTGAAAATTGGAATGTCTTAGAATCACCAGTCTTTCTTTATTCTTTAAAGTGCAAAGTAAAAATTTCCAGAAATATTAAAATGTTGCTGCAGTAGACATGAATTCTGTAAAAAATTTACAGAGTTTGCTGCTTTCTCACTTCTGTGTAGTGAGCATTTTGTAAGGGAAGTCTACAGATTGCTTGGAGAAACCCTTTGTTGCACCAGTATAGTTAGATTCAGTCTGATGGGTGAGCAGCTGCATCAGCTGCTAAGGTATAAAATATATTATTAAAAAATAACCAGCTTTATAGGATCACAGACTTGTTTGGGTCGGAATGCACCTTGAAGATCACCGAGTTCCAACCCTCTGCCGTGGGCAGGGATACCTTCTATTAGACCAGGCTGCCCAGAGTCCATCCAAGCTGGCCTTGAACACTGCCAAGGATGGGGCATCTACAGTTTCCCTGGACAGCTCGTTCCCGTGTCTCCCCTCCCTCGGAGTGCAGCATTTCTCCCCAGTATCCCGCTGTATCCCGCTGCATCCCTCTGTATCCCGCTGTATCCTGCCCGGGCTCCCCTGGAAGGGCGCGGGAAGCGGCGGTTCCGCGGGGGGACAGCGCCATCTGGCGGCAGAACGGGCGGTGAGTGTGAGGGGAGCGCTCCTGCCCGCGGTGTTCCCTTCCCTTGCCTTCCCTCGGGACACGGCGGCACCGGGATGAGGGCACGGCGGGCTCTGCTCGTCCCCCTGAGCCGCTGCAGGGCCGGCAGCTCCCTCGGCACTGGATCGGCTGTGAACAAACGGAGTGCAGGGGAAACCCAGGGCGGCCCCTGGCCTCCGAGGGGAAATATGTAGGAGCAAACAGGCTGGACTGGGAGAGCAGCTACGATAGTGCTGGTTTGTGGTCTCGCTGACCAACAGGGCTGAATTTACAGATTGTAACCTCTAAAGTACACCAACACCCGGGTTTGTATGCTTCTGTCAATTATATGCTCTGTGTAAAGTACTGAGGAGATGCCTTTAACTTCAGTGTTGATGGATTTGCAGTTTTCATCTTTGTAATTTTGTGCTCCCCTTGTTTCAGTGCTGCAAGCAGTTAGACTGTCCATGTCTTATCAGTACACCAAGCAGCTAGACAGTACCTTCAGAAATATACAATAGCCAATAAAACCATATGATCATTACCCAAAGAAGGAGAAAATCTAAAAGGTTCCCATATTTCTTCTGACATTATTCTCCAGCAAAAAGAATATTCTGAGAAAGGCTTTCCTGTGCTTGAACTGATGATCAACTAACTTGGATTTCAGCAAATAAGAATCATAAATATTTTGGGTTAAAAGGGACCATAGAGATCATCTAGTTCCAAACCCCATGCCATGGGCTGGGATACCTTCCACCAAACCTGGTTGCCCAGGACCCCATCCAAACTGGTCTTGAACACTTCCAAGGAAGGGTCATCCACAACTTCTCTGGGCAATCTGTTCCAGTGCCTCACCATACTCACAGTAAAGGATTTTTTTTTCTAAGATCTAATCTAAACCTGCCCTCTTCCAGTTTGAAGCCATTCCCATTTGTCCTTTTACCACATACTCTTTTAAATAGTCTCCCTCAGAAATAAGAAGACACTTAGTGTAGACAATACTTAGTGATATTTAGAGCTAATGATCATTGTATATTCATCAGAAAACAATATTGGGCTTCATCCACATATTTATCTGCAGTGGAGCCCTGTTGCTGTCTGTATCTATGTCACTCCTTTGGCAGCAGTGAACTACAGCTTTCTTCAGAAGGTGTTCATTTCCAGTGTGGGAAAAAACTGAATGCTGGGACTGACACGTCCTTGATGTTACCTGTGAGGATGTTATAGATCTCAGTTAAACAGTTAACAAAGAATCAGATATTTTTTGACAGTTAACCATTGCAGCCTTTTCTGGGAATGCCTGCCTGGAAACAAAGTCCTTCAGAAGAAAAAGATAAGTGAATCTAGATAGGACTTTTAAGTTATTTTTTCCTTTTTTTTTTTTTTTTGGCTGCATATTCTTAGCCATAATTATTTGTGCTGGTTATAAATACATATGATCACCTATCCATGGACTAACCCAATCAGGAAATACTTTCATGGATTCCTTGCAGAACCAGAAAATTGCAGTACCATACCTGAAATATATTCTGTGCAAAAAGCTCAGTAAAAAAAGTTAGTTAGGGCTTTAGAAATTATCTGGATTTGACATAAGATCTAAAATTGTTTTGTGTTTTCTCTGGTCATTCCAGGTATAGCTGGTCTCATGGACTCTCCAGAGGAAAACCAGTCACTGGGATCTGCTCTGCTAACAGCCACAGAGGTATGAGAAAAATGGTTACATTTGTGTTTTCAGTTGAGAGGATAGAATATGGAATTAATATTTTTTTGGTACTTCATATGTTGCTGATACTGCACTGTCAGTCTATATTAAATAAGTCAGGCACCATTTATAGAGAGATCAATGTTTTCATTGTTTGACTGATTGATAGAATTGTCAAGTGCACCAGGGCACTGGTAGGTGACCAGACTTTCCTTTTGTTCCTTTGCTGGAGAATAGCTTGGGGACACTGATCACCGAGAATTTTAGTGATAAAGTGATACTTGTCATATTTTTCATGTAAGAAAGTTTTTCCAGAAGTCCTTCTCCTTTCTTCCTTGCAGTACTTTATCTCTTCCCCAGTAAATTTCCCTGCTCCCTTGGACTCCTTCCAGCCAGTTTAAGGCACCAGCATCATGACAGCCTTTTTCTGTGTTGCAGCATGAGCTAAGACAGCAGATGGAGTGTCTGGGATATGGTTATTCCTATCTGGCGGGTTCATCTTGCCTCCTCCTTGCTGTCTCTGCTGAACAATCTCAGATGCTGGCGTAAGGCAGCAAGCTGACTTGTCCTTAATCTATTCACTCCCGGTTTCTCTCCCCGGCCCAACTCCTCCTGCTGGGGAATAGCAATGCTGTGGCAGTGACCACAACTACTCCCTCCACAGCTCTGCACAAGGCATCTTCCAAGCCGCTGTCATAAAGCCAGGGTCATGGCACAGGGAATGCCATTTCCTGCATGTGGAAGGTTAGGAGGATGCATAACATTTTGTAAGGCAGAAGCCTAGGAAGGAATTTGGAAGAAAAGAATGTGGGCAAGGGATCAGGAATTGCTATTTGAGATATTTTACAACTTGAAAACAAAGAAGCTTAGATAATAACCAGTGACAAGCTGAATGCCCTTTCTAAATGACCAGGATAGTGTAAGTCCCTGCTACTAATACCATCCTTTCAACTCTGTTCCCCCCCACTCCACATATGCACATATACATGCCTCATATAAAATCATATAGACACACATAAAATCTCACCTGATTTCAACTATGGCCTCTGTTAAGAAGGATCATCCCAAAAAATGCTGAAGACCTGGTGCTCTGTATTTTTGAAGAGTACAAGGTCCAAAGCACTACGTTACAAGAGCAAGTCACGTTGCCCTGGAATAATGTTATGAACTTGATAGCCCATCCAGAAATGAGACCACAGTGAAATGAGGCAATGCTTTGTTTATGTGAAAGAATATTTGTACTAGAGACCAAATTTTTATATGTATATAATCAGTCCTAATAGATCATTATCAAACTAAAGTAAACCTCTTAAATGCTCAATTTGTGCATGTGTAAATGAAGCTCTGCAGAAAGGCCTCAGGACAGAATGAAGTTTATGAGATTGTAAATGAGCGCTGTTTATAAAACTGTTTGGAAAAGAAACAAAGAGTTGTTTATTGCTTGTTCTACACAAACCATCATCCCTAACAAGCATCGTGGGACACCATAGATTTGGGATTTTTTAGTTCAGAAGGATTAAAATATACAGTTCCTGTGTCTCAATACAAACAGATCCTTTTCTAGCAAATAGTCTGGTTTTGAAATATACTGGAATAGAATATGCTGAAAGTAAAAAAAACAGTGGTTCAAGTTCAGTTTGTGTCAGGAAGTAAAATGTTCATGAAAAAGTCATATTCTTTTTTAACAGTCCTGAGTTGTGCCCCCATTTTTTAGGACATAGTGTTTCATGGAGATCAGAAATTACTGGGAGTATTTTGCTGTGTCCTTAAGATTTCCAGCCTTGACTCCACCGTGGTTACCCTGCACTAAAATACTGTATAATTATTACTCCTTGTCCTTGTGCATGTATGCAATTGCTTTATAGAGAATTTATGTCATAAGTTACCTATCTGAAAACCGAAGATTCATTTTAGAATCACAATAGGCATGTGCTGTGGTCACGGTTACCTTTGGGTTTTTTACATGGAGTGAATCATACGATACTCAAAAGAAAGTAATTGTACTGGATCTTTATTTGTGGTCTTGAGGACCAGTGTACAGACCCTTCCAGGCACTCATCTTCCCTTTTTTGACCCATTCTTGCAAGCCTAGGAAATTGCTTTTTACCTTATTTCATAAGCTGAGCTTCTCTACAGTGCCCCTAATACAGCAGGATCTGTTGATGAAAACTATCAAATTAAGCCATTCTGGTGATTTGTTTTTAGAGTTTGTACCTGTTGAACTTCTGGCAAAAAATCAGTTAAGATTTAAAACAGAAAAATATGTGTGCCACAGATGTAGGGTGCTGGGGTTGAAACAAAGAATATTGATCTTTAGACTCCAGAAAGTTTACCCCAGCCTAGATGAGGTATTCTTTAGCCTCCTATTTCATTTTCACAGACCTGTTTTTATAGGAGGCATGGTCTATGGAAAGATCTTTAAAATATAAGTATGCATCTATACATATTAAAACACGTGTAAGTATTTACAGCTATGAAGGGCTTGAATCATAGGTTACAGTGGTTGAAAATGTCTGTTTTTCTTTCTCCTCAATGAACAGAGCACAGCTTAGAGAGGGGAAATATTAATTTATCTATGTTTACTACAAGTGAATCATCCAAAAATGTTGTTTCAACTAGTTTTAAATTCAGGAACTTTCTTCAAAGAAATGCAGATTTAACAGCAAGTGGTCAGCAAAACTCTTTGCAGAGGGCTGTCCCACAGCCAGAGTTTGAAGCCTCATTTGTTAATACTGCCGGTGCTCAGGACTTCCCCTGCTGCCCCAAACAAAGTGTCAGGACTTTTCACCTGGGATTTCTCCCACCAGTGCTCAATAGCTGCCTGGATCCAGAAACAAATCTGTTTATGGCAAGATCTTGCAGGCAGGAGCAATGTCCTGATAGTTTCTTGTCCATACAATCTGAAAGGTTTCCTCTCTACAAAAATGCAGACAAAATGAAGATGAAGTAAGAGACTTGTTGCAGGACAAATTCAGATTTCCATATATCCTAAAAACAAATTTTTTTCACTTCAGTGGACAAAATGAAAGCCCTTCATTACAAGCTGAATTAATTTTTCTTTTGAAAAATTAAAAGCTTTTCAGCTGGGATGGTAAATTACATCTCATGTCTGAAAAATGCACATTCTGGCTTAGGAAAATAGGTTTTTTCTCTTTCAATAGCTGGCATGTTCTGACATGCAAACAGCTTGAGCTAATATTTATTAGGTAAATAAAACATCAGTGTTGGAGCAAGAGAGGCTGGTCAGGCATTCCTGACTCAAGACAACCTCTTAGACACTCTAACCAGAAAGGAAATACTTCTAAATGTGGGTAAATGTAAAATTAGATGTTATATATGCAATATTATTTATTGTTCTGTTTGAAGTTTGGATAACAATTGTAAAATGTGTGTGTGTACATATGCATGTACTTAAAATAAACAGTTAATGAAATCAGGACACAAATGCTGCCGATGATCTCCTTCTATATATGTATATAATGGAACAAGCCAAAGCACAGTCCTTAGGTTTTCCAGACCTGGATCAAGATCCAAATGTTGTGGCTCATGCCCACCCCTACTTCTTTTCAAGGAACTCATTCATCAGTGGTGTGGACATTTCCCTGGACTTTATTTTAGCTGCCAGAGATTTTTTGGCATTTTGTAATAAGTCTAATTGCAGTGCATGTGAGCCCCAAGGAAAGAAGACACTTCTCTGCTTTAAAATTAGTAGCTGTGTCTGCCAAAGTGACATGCAGAAATATTCTGGAGGGCAGATAGAAAGCTCAATGAGAGTTTCCAAGGCCAAACGACAGAGTGCTGACTTTTTCAACTTAGCAAATACTGTTTTCCAAAATACTTGTCTTCTTTTTATTCCTCTGGGGTGCTGCAGAAAAAAGTGTTAGAGTGAGCAATTCTTGGACTTAACCACTTGATTTCCTAGGACTCTGATGAGCTGTCATCCCTCTGTTACTGAACAGCACATCTTTTCTTCGCTGTTTTGAGTATTGGCTCCTTGGCTAATAAAATTTTACAAGAGATTTTTGAAAACAAACAATATTATATTATGCCTTTTTTCCAACTCATGAAATAAATATTCCATCAAAGAGACTTTTATGTTTCACAGTAGCAGTTCTCAAATGACCAGCATGGTATCATGTTCAAAACAGGGCACGGTCCATTTTTACAGTAGATTTACCCAATCACAGTTACTAATTGGATTAGTACTGCTTTTATGTTTGACAAATTTTTAAAAGTTGGGGGTCATTAAAGCCCTTGCACATATAGAGAGCCTGTGGTGCTAGGCTGTGTTTTTCCAGTTAACCATTTCTGCTTTGAAACAAATCAAACTTTTTTTTTTAATGCACATATAAGCTAATTTGCTCTTTTAGGCTGCAGTGCCACTTAGCATTTAAATCCGCTGCTCGACTTAGCAAAGCACATGCTTAGGTATGGAGTTCAGAAAGAACATCAGTTTGAAAGGTAGAAGAGGCTGAGTGTTAGGGAAGGACTCATGCATGTTACTACTACCCAGAAGAAAAACGTTTCCTTGTGCTTTGCTCTTCCAACTCAACCATCTGCAAGAACTAACCCTTACCATCTGAATCACTGATTTGGATACTATTCCTTCACAGTTCCTGGCAATAACTCTAATAAAAAGTACTAGGGTTAGAATTAGAATTGTTATGAGCTTGAAAGTGTTATAAAAGACTTCGATTG